>JAIPRL010002172.1:0-64927 GCA_025469235.1 Pemphigus obesinymphae | reverse complement strand
ATCTAATATTTGGTAGATACATATTACATTTACATACCTATAACATAATTATGTTTCTTTTTATAAGTTTAGTATATCAAATATTGAATAAATTCAACGGGTATTACTGTCTTCTAACACAAGGTAAGTATATAATACATTTAATATAGAACGATTCAACAAATTAAATTATGGATTTATAATAAATATCTTTAAAAATGATGGATGTTTAGGTACATTTAGGTACCATATAGACGTTTGTTTTACGAAGAAGAAGAAATAAAAAAAACACAAAATATTTATAATTTTGTTGTTAATTTTGTTTTTTAATAAATTTGTATTCAATTAGATAATTTTACCCAAGACATTTATAAAATATATTGTTAAATCAATAATACGTTTTGTTATTTTATTTTTAAATTAACAAATATTTCTAAACGAACAAACATTCTATTGGACGTATTATATTAACAACCATTATATTAAATTAATCTATATTTTTTTATTGAAATCACAGATATTTTTGGTTCAGTGTAATTTTAAACCACGAGTAATTATATCTATATAAGTATATATTGTATTATACTATGTTTCTTTTTATATATCTAGTTTGTCCAATGTTAGGTGCCTACATAAGTAGTTTTACTACTATTTAATACTGGTTTTCAAAAACCAAAAAAGGAATCAAACTTTATATACAATATACTAAATGTATATTTGACAGTAATAGTTATGTTACTTATATTAATTAAGCTATTTTAAATAAATATTATATTTTATAATACAGAGAAGGTCACAACATTAAATAACATTTTTTTCTACGATTACTCTTTTGATATATAATGTTAAACATACTTATAGTTATGTATAGTACACCGAAGCTGCGCTCAGAATCGTTTTTATTTCGAATGCAATGATTTATTATTGCATTCAAATACCATATATTCACCAAGAGTATCCTATACCCGACAAGCAAAGTGCATCTTTTTTAACGTTTGCCCGTGTTTTTCGTTTGTTTTCATTTTTAATCGACTTTCAAAATATTCAAATGTATAATCGGCCAAACGGAAATAAAGTAGCTATAATATACTAGCCAAAATTTACCTGACTTCACCTGGGATTTTATTTATTTTGTTATTTATAATATAACATCCGGTTGGGAAATTTACCATATTTATCCACTAGAATTATGTATGTAATAAATAAATATAGGTTTAACAATTAAACATAATGTTGGATATAAATAAAATAAAACCCAAATCCATAAACAATGTACTTTTTATTATCAGCAAATATACGTATTTCAGTAACAAAGTTAACATTTTCAGTGCGAAACACAGACAGCGTTTAAATGTTAAAATATATTTTTTTTTTATTTAAATTTTTTAAAATTGTACAATTTTTAATCCCTGTTATTAGGCTATCAAAAAAACCTAATGAAAAAATACTCCACGTTCGAGTACAGGTGCAAATATTTTTATCTTTCATATTTTGTAGAAATGTTGATTTTGCGATTACGCAAAACGATGATAACAAATCATGAAATAAATGAAAAAAATAAATGAAAACAACAAATAACTTGATACCACAACAATAAAAAACGCTACTAAAAAAATGATTATTTTTAAATAACTTTTAAAATTTAATTAAATATTTTTAAATTGTTAGATTTTCATTTTTTTTTTAAATTTCGTAAAAATTGCTTATACAAAACCTCTTAAAAGAATATATGTGCGCAGATAACAAGTTCCTCAAAAATTCCAGATTCAATTTTTTTCTTCTGCTTTACTAAAGTATCTAGGTTTAGATGTTAAATTACACGAGAATTGGTCATGGGGAAATTAAAAAAATTTACGCTCCGCTTGACAAGATTCAGTAGAGGTATTTGGTCCCAAATTACTGTTCCATAATCTAAAAGAGACTCCAAAAGAGAGAAATAAAAGGGATTTGAATGAATTTTTATGTTTAAATTTAATTACTCGATAAACTCAACTTTTCATTTTGCTCGATTCCACATTTTACCATAATAATATTGTTTGTTTTGTTTTTGTATATATATTTTTTTTATAATGGACCACTGAAAATGGAAATTAATTAATGTAATGTTGCACAATAAAAATGTTTGTTTGTAGTTTTGAAGAAAATAATGATACTATATTTTAAGTGAAAATGGAAAAAATAATTCACTACAAGACAAATTTAGCCAAAATACTAACATAATTCACATATTTATTTTTTTATTGCTTTTTTAGATTTTTAACGTAGCTCGTATGTTGTAAAAATGACCGAGCATTTTTCTAAATAGGAAAACGTAATAAAGTAATATAATTTTTTAACATTTATGACCATTTTTCGGTAATATATCAAAAAATTTATGTTCTGTGCTTAATAATGCTTATACATTTATGGACTCGGAAAATAAACAAGTATGCCTATATTAATTTTATTATAATATTTACAATTACTCCGAATTACTTGAATTTTGGATATCCGATCTATTCAGCCATTTTGTCCGAATAATGTGACCATTAGGCACTAATGTGATGCAGATATTGAACTTAATTTTATTTTGGTATTTCGACTATTATTTTTAATGCGTTTATATAAATATATAAAATTGACAAATTTAGATTGGCATTATAATCATCAATAGAAAAATTAGTTAAATATATATATATATATATATTTATTTTTTTTTTTGAAGAATATAATATAATTTTTTTCAAATTAAATTAAAAAAAAATATATACTCCTAATACACAAAAATTGAACGAAAAAATGAGTTTTATGTTAAAAAAAAAAAATCACCGTGTGTGTAATTTGTATACGTATATAGAGATGAATGAATAGGTAAATTATATGCAATCATAATAATAATACCTACTCGTATTCAATTACTTGAATAATTATGTTTCTGTAATAATAAATATTTATTTCTCCATAATGATATAAATTAATTACAACCTAAAATTTTAGTAAAATAAATTGTTTGTAAACATGGAGCAGACATAAATATATGATTAATATATTGATATACACTTATTTGTGTGGTTGTTCGTTCTATTTGTGTTTTTCGATGTATATATATATTAAAATGGTGACGAATTAATCCAACCCCACGTCGCTCTTGCTAATTTGGACAGCACATCACATAATACATTGCTTGTTTTTTGATTTTATTAAAATAGGTTATGTTATAAATGTATTTAATTCACGGATTAAGTATATTGTAATATTATGTTAATAATAAAACAATGGTCCAGGGTCGTAGCGAATTCATTTTTTGAGGGGTAGGTATATAGTGAGGTTTATTTGGCCGACTGTATATTGACCTTATTTTTACACTCAACGATTTGGCAAACAGACAATCGATTTGGCTGACTGAGTTAACTTTAGGGAGTCAATCTGCCTCTTTTCCCTCCCTAGTTTTCGGTCCTCCCCTTGAAATTGTTAATTAGTCGAGTCAACATTATTACGTTTGAAAATGGCTGATATTTAGATAGGTAATTTGTCATTGTAGCAGTTACTCAGTAATTTTGTAGTTTAGATATGGAGGGTCGGAACCTTAAAAATTTTTTAGTTCTGGTTTTCCTAAATTAACACTGAACCATATATATTTGCGATTTGAATAAAAATATAGATTAATTTAATAATATGATTGTTAATACACGTCCAATAAAATGTTTACTGATTTAGAAATAAAATATTTGTTAATTTAACAGTAAAATAACAAAACGTATTATTGATTTAACAATATCTTTTATCAATGTCTTGGGTAAAATTGTCTAATCGAATACAAATATATTTGAATTAACAAATATTTTGTGTTTATTTTTTTCTTTCTTCTTCGTAGAACAAACGTCCATTTGTCAATTAAAATAGTCAATTTAAACAGAATATTTTCTTAAATTTAATAACATGTTTTATTATAATAATAAAATCTGTATTAATTTTACAAATTATTTTTATTGAATTATAACTTATACATTTTGTGAAATTTACAAAATTAATTTGTTATTGTAAACACATTTGTTATTAATTTAACAATATATACATTAAAATAATAAAAATTATATTATTTCAACAAATATTCGTTTGTTAAAATTTAATTATTGCATATTGTCAATTCTATCAATGATATTTGGCTCAGTGAATATTTAAAGGTTTAAGACTTTAAATTCGAGTTCTGATTTTTTTTTTTTTTTATAAAGGGTTTTGATTCGTATCTATCGTTTGGAACGGGTTTTTAAATATGTTAAAACTGTCAGTAATTATTAATGAAGGATTAATTTATTACGTTTAATTACATTATAAAAGGGTCAGCCACTATTCTATAATAAAGTAGAGTTATAAATAGATAGTATATAGATTGTACACTTAGCCTGTATTTGCTTACACCGTCGAAATATCGTGTGGTTCTAGTTCTAGTTCTCATTCGTTTTAGTTTAGTTCTAATAGCTAACATTTGAATTGTTCAATAGTCGCAGTAAGGTGTACAGTCGGAAATCCATGGAAAATTTTGGGGAGGATTGATAATTTATACGATTCAAAGAGTCGCGAGGGCTTATTCTCCTATATTCTCCTTATAAATTATACTTATATTACCTAATTATAAATTAACTATCAATTTGTTCACACATTTATTTACATCAAATATCATTATCATTTCCACATACAAATTTAAATCAATTAATATTTTATTTTATTAGTTTTACTTAAACTATTAAAATAGGTAGGTATATACATAGGTACATACAAATAAAATGCAATTACTTTTATTTGAATATTACATATTAGGTATAGTGCATATAATTATTATTTTTATATAAAGATTTATTTAAATTAAATAATGTGGTGCAATATGGTTTTCAGTATATTTAGTGCTTGAAAAAGAAAAAAAAAAGAATATAAAACATAATAATATAAACATATTATTTTTTCACACTTGATAGATTGTACTCTTTTTCTCAACAAAATCATGATTTTTATAGATTTATACTTTTTCAAGGAAATATTAGAAAATTAATTCAATTTAATCATTCTATTAGTTTTAGAAAACTTTTTAAGAATTTCTTCATTATTAATGTTTCTTGATATATGATTTTCAATGTGTAAAACAGAGTTTCAGAGTAACAGAGTAGGTATTGAAACGATTTTGGATCATCGATTTTCTCAGCCATGTTTTTATGCATTTCAAGCTACGCTCGCAGGTAGCTGAACTAATCGGTATTGCTATGGCTACTTGCAATAGTTTATATAAATTTGATTTGGATATATTATGTTATCTTTAATACAATTTTTAAAATCGTCTATTGTGAAATCTTTATTTTTGAACCACTATGAACTAAACAGTTCTTTGTTACGGTTATCTCTGATTTATATATTTTATATATTAAAAAATGCAATGGACATTGAATAAGAAGTGTATAGAAAATTATAATTTTCAAAACGTCATATTGCCATATAAAATATCAAAAAAAAAAAAAATAAAAATTGTAGGGCTAAGCCCCCCTAAGCTTCTCCCCATTTACGCCTATGGTAAGGTGTAATATTTTCTATAATAAATCCCTATCGTATATGATGCGAATCGTATATGATATATGTACTAAAACGTAGTAAATAATACGTATATTTATTGGTCATTTGGCCTGAATATCTGCGTTGACGTTTTGTTCATTTTGTAAATTAGTATAATCCGAAATGTTATTGATTTTTTTTTTATTGAATACCTATTGTAATAATAATTTATGGGTGTACGAATTATTTCATATACATATATATATTTTATTTTTTATGTCGTGTGATAATTTATTTATTTAGGATAGGTAGCCGCTGGCCAGTTTGCTATGTGAAATTAAATTCTGTGAGTACGTACTTAACCGTTTTATATTTTATTATTATTACATTTTGTTATATTTCTGTGTTGCTGTGATTTGTATTTGATCGTTATTTAATTGCAATTGTTTAATTGTTAATTAATTATCAGCAATACAGACCGATAATTATACCTAATTTAGTGTTACCATTTTTTATTTTTATTAGTATTAGGTATCCTTATCATACAACCCGTAGTTACCATATAATACATACATACATATATATATATATATATTACAGCAATACATCACTATTATAGTTAAAAAAATATACAGTTCAATTTATGACCGGGTAAACTAGCTAATATTGTCTAAAACGATAAATAAAGATCTAATAATGAAATTAAAATTATTTAAAATATTTTTTAGAAAGAACCTAATACTCGTATGCTCGTATAATATATAATATTATATATATTATTTAAAAACCCGCTATGAATGAAAAAAATTCACTTTTAGAATATAATATGTATCTGAAACACATTAAAATAGCATTATGTAAATAATTCTAAAAAAATATGCAAAATAAATTAAATTCAAGCTTAAATATTAAGTCAAAAAATTAATTTTCCCGAGAATAAAATATCAGAATTTCAATATAATATACATTAATGATATTTTAAGGACAAAATATTATAAATTACTATATTTGTAATGAAAATAAATGAAAAATACTTAAAAATTTTCAAGATAAATTCAAGAAAATTAAATTTTTTTTAAATTATAATTTACTTAAAATCATTATACTACTTGTACACATAAAAATAAATGTATTTATCACTACATACTTTTTAAATTCGTACTTCACATTTATATTTTCCTATTGCACACTTTGTGTCGTATTCAGGGCCATACCCAGTGGGAATTAGTGGTGGGGGTAAAAGTAAAAACCGATGGTCTTTTTTTTTGGTTATTCACATTATGAAATATTTTGGAATTTTGTCGAAAAATTATGAAGAAATTGAGTATTTTTCGGAATTTTAAGTCGGCAAATTATAAATTATCAGGATTTTAGTCGTCAAAATGGGAAAAAGTTGATTATCTTTTTTCTTTTCTTTTTTGTGTATTTTATGTTTTGAAGAGAAGTATCTATTATATTATTTTTTTTTACATTTTCACACCGCACAATTTCAAAACCGGGGTTTCCCAACTAATTTCCAACTCCGCTCAATAAAATATTTGTTCGATTATCAAATTCTATTTTAGTACAGTCTGAGTGTCAATTTTTTGTTTGTTTTAATATATTCATAATGTTATTCAATAACACGAACAAATAGGAATACGAATAATGTACTTATGTGGATTTATTACTTTTATAGACCATTTTGAACTAAATTTGGGATAACATGAGAATGCTATTATTTTTATAAAAGTATACCTATATAGTAAAATCTTTATTGCCTGTTTATGTTCTATATTGTCCGTGTTTTCAAATATGTGATACAAAATAAACGGAAAATCCATTATACATATTACATAATATGTGTAAAAGAACAATTTCGGAATACATTATAATAATATGATTTGGTGGTTCTACCAACACTGAATTTTAAAACTAAAGAGTAACATAGATATTCCGTTTTCGGATTTTCAAGATAATTTTTTTGGTCAACAAAAGGCAAAAAAAAAAAAAAAAAAATGTTAATTCGATGGTTAAAATAAAAGTTAAAGGTTTTAAAACTTGAGAAGATAAATGTATAAAAAAATTACGATGACATAAAAATGTATAGCTAAATACTTACATTGTGAAGGAAAAAAGGAGAATCAATGTGTATACGATTCTCCTTATATATATAATATATAATTATATATCTATCCAGAAGATATCTATCATTATATAGATAGTGTGGTCACACTTTATAACATATATAATTCAATAACTGACCTAATATAAATTTACTAAGCGTTTCGAATTTATAATGTATACTGCAAGAGCAAGAGAGAAGGTTTTGTAAAAAGGAGTCTTTTTGAAAGAAAACAAGTTAGGACAAGTACACTCTGTAATTTTGTTAAATTTCCGATATGTATACATAGTTTTTAGTTAATTTGTTAAATAAAAACAATAGGCTACTTTCTAAATGATTTTGTTTTTTATTCATAACTTTTTACACGTGCAATGCTAATAATATAACATTTAGTATAGTAGTATAACATAAACATCACATTTTATATTAAAATGCATTATAACGAATAAAACTGTAAATATTGATATTCGTAATCACGACAACGAATCGTAAGGACAGACTGAAACTCTTCGAGCGTGTAAGATTTACCGATTATTCTACCTTGCTTATTGTAAATAAAATAAGAAATTATAAGAACGGTTGATTACGAAATGAAAATCATTCTATAGGAATCATAGTAACTGTTAATAAATAAAAATTATAAATATTTATTTTATTTTATAACTCATGAACGGGCATGATGCCCTTTAAATTAACAATATTAACAAAATATTAATTTGCATAAATAAACAAATAAACAAAAGTACATATATAAATAAATATAAATATAAAGTGATAATACAATTCTAAAAAGAAAAACAGAATACATATAAAAGAAATTAAGGTGTAAAACTGACAAAACATCATACTTAAATCGATCACGAGACATATCAAAAAAATCAACATACATACACACAGAGTTTGCTAAAGATAAGGCTCTAGGGAAAAAAGCTCCAGCTGCTAAGTTAGTTTTATAGCTAGGTACAAAATATAATACTGATGATCTTGTTAAATGCATTGGAATATACAATTCAACTTGGAAAAATAAATCTGGACCAATATTATAGTTAATGAGATGATAAATAAACATTAAATCAGCAACTTTACGTCTAATTTCACACATGTCAAGACCATTTGAGTCCGCAATCAAAGAATACGAATCCTTAGTGAAAGGTAACTTCATTTTAAAAGCTAAAGATTTAAAAAGTTTTAATTGTACCTACATTTTCAATATTTGAAATATGAATTTCATAGTTTGGAGACCAAATTTGTGAACCAAACTCTAAGTAAGATCTGTCCAAGGAACAGCAAAGTGATTTTAAACAATAATTATTGTTAAATTGAACGGAACTTCTATTTAAAAACCAAGTTTTTTGAAGGCTTTATTGATAATTATCTTAAAATGAAAATTAAGCGTAAATTCAGAATTGAAAAAAGTACCCAAATCTCTAATAGGTAGTAGACACTCCCTCCAACCGAATACTAGATAATCTATGGTAGTGAAAAGTAATCGGGCTATTATTACGAACAAATTATATTATACTACATTTATTAATATTCAAAGGGAGACAATTTAACTTGGTCCAATCAACAAAACGATTAAAATTTTTTTGTAAAAATATGCAATCATCAAGAGAACGAATTTTATGTCGGGTTTGCACTAGACCGATAAAACAAAAAACAGAAACAATACAGCAACATTATACATTTTTAAAATTTGGCGACAAATATGAAACAGTAATAAATTGTAAACATTCGTTTACATCAAAACAGAAACATTAAAGATACAAAATATTTATGTTTTTTTTATTTTTTTATTTAGGGGTGATTACACTGAACAGATAAAACAAAACATTGTGATTTTATCAGTTATCACTATTTATCTTCATTTAATCTATGATAATACCATAATAATAATATTACCTGCATACCTACTATATTATAATAACAAATTATAATTTTACAAATACATGGTATAAATTGTATTTTCACAAAAAGAACTTTCTTAAGCCGGACTCACACGATGACAGTTTTTTCATGAAACAATTTTAAACTGTATGACATATATGTCACGAATATTCACACTAATGATATAAATGTAAAGACAGTTGCTGTCATGACGCAAAAATATTTACAATAATACAGAAATGTATAGAACTGTCTTGACAGAAATTTCTCGATTGTTCACACTATGTGTGCAAAATATTTCTGAATACGAGTGACAGTCACATAACAACTAGTTTTTATAGTACGCAGTTGTACTTAATTAGTTTTTTTTTTTTTTGTATTTGTTAAAATTTTGGTGTCTTATATTTTGTATTCATTATTATAAACCATGGTATCGAAGTGTGAACTAATTGCGGCTGCTATTAATGTTATAGAAAGTTTGAGCAAAAAACAAAAAAAGGCAAGGAGTGTATGGGAACGCAAATGGCTTCAAAGAAGGCAATTGTATGGTGCATATGATGCATTATCACGAGAGCTGAGAATGGAAGACCCTTCACAGCTGAGAAATTTTATAAGGATATCTGTCGAAGATTTTGAGGAACTAAGTTCGTGGATTGCACCAATTGTCCAAAAAAAGGATACCAATATGCGTGAGGCGATAAGCGTTGATGAACGATTGATGTTAACGATGAAATTATAATTTGAAGTGTATATATAGCGGCTTTTAAAAACACCAGAAACCAAACACCAAACTGTAACTGTCAACTGTCAACTGTTTTGATTCATCAAAACAGCAGACAGTTTATTAATCACACTGTCGACGCTTATTTCGGACATGTTCAGACCGGCACAAGAATTTTCACGAGACTTGTGTCGCAGAAATTAGATAAGTGTACGACAGAAATATAAACAATCGTTCATACATTGACAGTTTACTGTCATACAGTTATTTCGTTATAAAAGTGTCGTCGTGAGTCCAGCTTTACATAAATAAAACTGTCCGATCGTGAGAAGTGATATGGCTAACGTGTTTTTGATTTTTCATGTTTAATTTAAACATGCGCTTAGTGTAGTTATTATTTAAAAAAAAATTAATTATATTACTTAAGGTCAATGCTTATTATACGTATTTGTAGCTTTGGCTTTAATGTTTATGTAATGTTTCTCCTTCCCTTCCCTAAAATACACGGAAAAAGATTTATATTTATAATATAATAGTAGTGTAGGCAAGTAAAATTACAGGTCATTTAAAAAAAAAATATATATACGAATGTTACGTTGAATAACAGCAAAATTAAACGAAACATAATAATATTGCCGGCGAATATAATTATTTTGTGAAATGCATTTTTAGAATGATGCTTCCTCTAGCTATATCCAGGGAAATTCAACAAAAACAACTCCCAGGACACGTCTGTATTATTGGCATACGGCGGTGCGTACAGCAGGACGAAGGTTCGTTCCCTAAACTACATCCAAGTATTTCGAGTATAAACACGTGTATATATATATATATATATATTAATTCATAGTATTATACAATCAAAATGCTAATCAGTTGTCAATATTATATTTAGCGACAATCCAACTTGATCGCTACAGTAATTCCGTCGTGATAATACAACCGGAGCTTATCGCTTTTGGCGGTTAAACGGACACGTTCATTTTGGCGTAAAAGGGTGTACTGGCGGGTACCTTACCTCTGGCACAGAGTTGTTAAGATAAGATGTCCTAACTGTATTGTTATTTAAATCGTTCGGAAGATAGCCGTCGACTCGCGTTGCACTAAATACCTATTACGCATAACGCTTTATATTATATGGTAAAGTAACCATTATTGAGATGTGTATATGTCCAAATTAATTAACAATATAGAGGATACTTAATTATATTGAGGCAAAAAATAAGCGATGTTCAAGATATAGCTATAGCCGGGTGTCGCTATGATGAGATTTCAAGTTTTTAAAAGTTGTATCCTACATACTTGAAAAGTTTGGAAATTCATGATATACAATAGATACAGGGGGAGGGGGAATTTAGTCCCGGACAGAATTTAGATATGAGTACCTATGTATAATTTTTTAATTTTTTAAATTTTACTATTTTATTTTTATTTTTTTGAATGTTATATCATCAAAACCGGGTTTAAAATTATGTGAAATCACGAGAAATCATAAGGTATATATATAGAATAGATACACATAGAGAATATTTAATTACTTGTGTTTTTATGTTGTTCTTTATCAAATACATCAATTGAAATAGGGTAGGTGTACATAAATGTATACTTAAAATAGTGGAATCAATGAATTTATGAATTATAAGAAACATCAGAACATTCATAATATATAATAATATAATAATATATAATATATATGTTTATACCAATAAAATAAATAGGTAAAATGATATTGGGTTGACTTTACGATCTGATCACGTTAATGTAATTTGTTTTCACGGTATAGTAGTTTTTTCTAAATCCTATAAAATCTAACTTTAGTAGCTACGGTATAAACGTATTATGGGAATATATAATATATATAGCACATATTTTGTGATAGCATCTAATGAACACTATTAGGTACTATATTAGTTGCAAAAAATACACAATATTATATAATTAATATGTATCACTTAATTTTTTTAATTATTTTAATAATTCGGTTTTCGGGTTAATTCGGATCTTGTCTATGTTATATTATTTGGTGTATTTGGGTTTTAGTTAGGTATGTAATTTTTTTGTGTTGATTCCAGTTTCGGGCTTCGAGTTATTCCGATAAGTGGCCTGGTACGTATAAGATTTAATATTATAGGTAAACGATGAATCGAATACTAATGAATTTATAAAAATTAACAGGTTGAATACAATTTAAAAAAACCGCTTAGATGAACAGACCAACAGTCATAGGGCCGTTAGACGAGTGTGAACGCGTGGCGATGGCAGCAGGAGAGAAAAACGTGTATCGACGTGCATGCGTATGTGTCGGTGACGGAATCTACTATCCTAGCCATGATCAACTCGCCCTCCATGTAAATGCAACACATCCATGACATTCTGTCTGATGCAAAACCTATATACGCACAGTGGTGTATTGGTAATGAGTATACGCCATTCTAAAAAAAATTTTCTCGCTTCGCTTCAAAATCGGTCAGCCATGTTTTAAACTTATAGTTTTTAACATTCAAACTTATTTGCTACATTTTTACATTCTAAGCAGAACAAAGAAGCTTTTAAATTTATAATTGTGTTATCTTTCTGCAGTAAGCACTTTTTGGATGGAAGGAATCGAATAAGCGTTTTATTTTTTCATTTATATGAATTAATGCCATTTGACTTTTTTAAAAACAGTATTATATAACAAATATAAAATAATCAATAAGTATATAGTAGTATTATAAATTGTTCGATAACATAATTTACAAGAAAGATTTATTGTGGACTTGGTAGACATGATTGGTTGTTATTGGTAATGGATATCATTCTTATTTTGGGGTATTTTTTGCGAAATTGGTTCGACTCATAGGTAAGTAAATAAACTCCTGTTACCAATGTAAAGATGCTCTAACAATGGGGTGCATAAATGTATTTTTCAATCAATCTCTGGGTAAAACTACAACAAAATCGATTATATGACGTTTGAATAATGGTTCGAGGTTCAATGGTATGGTATTGTTATTTGAAGGAATTTTCATTCTAGTTGGTACTTTAAATAGGTAATTTTTAATTTTTCCAGTAGTTTTCCTGTGTAAAAGAAATATACTGAAAATTATTATAAAATGGAAAGTTATAATGCCAGAAACTTGAAATTTACAATAATTATTTACTATTGCACTATAGTATATTATAGCACTATATCATGGTTGAAATATCAAAACTTCTGACCATTTTTCAGTATTTTTTATATAATTTTGAAATATGACTTATATGCATGTATAATGTAGGCACACAAAAGGGTAGGTATACATACACTTTATGAATATGAGTCATAATAATATTATTAACTATTGTTTATAATGGTATTTTTGTATATTAAGTAATTATTTAATTACATATTATAACAAATTATATATTTATATTATATATGAATAATATGATAATAATAAACGTAATATAAATATTATTGAAAAAGTATAAAAACAATTTTTACGTAAATCGTAACATTGAAACGATCACCACGATATTACGATATTTATTTTTTCAGACCGGTAACACGGGTACCAACCATTCACGTCTAAGCACGGGTATATCACTGTTTCAAAATTCTTTGGTAAAATGTATTTGTGACCTTGAACACTCACATGGGGGGGGGGGTGATATTTTATGTATTTTAAATCACATGTTCAATGATATAACAGCTAGGTATTCTATAGCAATTTGTCCAATAAGCATCAAAATGTACGTTTTAAGATTACGCGTCGTTACTGTAATATCTTTGGCGGGGATCGTCATTAATCGTAAAATCGTAAACCCTATTTCACAATCGATAATCGAATATACGATCAAGTACGGTACTCTATTTTTCGGAAAGTGACGACGCTTCTACATTATTCTGTGGTATAAGATACGGTGACGTATATCGTGAGTAGCCACCATACTTGTTCCATTCTTTCGGTAAGGGTTGACAGACGGGACATTTCGACATTCACCCCTGTGGAGGCATGCTTTTAACACGTCACACAAAGTCCAAATGTTATATAGCCAAACTTAACATTAACTACAATAATTATAAAAATTAAAACTACGAAATCTCTATTAATTTTTCTCGTTCTCTTTCAAATTCGTATAAATCTGTAGATTTTTTGGTTCCATTCTATAGAGACAGTCTTTTTGGTGGCTGTCCAATACCGTCGTCTTGGGTTTCACTTATCGGCAGCCTAATCACTTCCACTATGACGTGGACTTAATTTTTGGGGTTAGTTAATGGTGTTGCGTCGTAGATATTTGGACAATAAAAGCGGTATTCCACTGATACAGTATATCGTGCCGTTCATACAAAATAGCTCCCTGATTGGCTGAACTACCAAGAAACTCTTGGTATACTATAATGGTTAACCGTGTACCTATACCGATATTATAAACTTGGATACCATAAAGTTGAACTCTATTCTGCTTTGTCTCGTGTTAATATTGTAGTTATTGTGAAGACATAGATAACTCTATAGAAACATTGGATTATTTATATATTATTAAGCTATGGTGGTTTCTATGATATTCTGTAATGTGATGATACAAAGGTAACACGGCTATGGTGGTTTACGCACGGTGTATCGTACACAGTGGCGGTAGAATGTCACTTTAATTTTCATCAGATATTCAGTTATCGCAAACTTGGTATAAGTTTTCTAACCAGTTAGACCATAAATCAGTTTTCAACCAAGAATCTTGGCCACGCGCCGGCCAGTATATTAGTATACCATACATTACTAGAGAACCGTATATAAATTCTGAGCGCTCATTGGCTACATTTCGTTTGAGATAACACTACAGTACAAGTTACAATACTGTTAAGAACTCCTTTCATTCTTAATGGATTAAACTGCTGAGAACAGCATAATATTTAAATGTAGCCATCGACTAACTTATAAATGTAGGATGACGACGTTAATATGTATTAACACAACCATGCAACCATGCAACGTATCATATAATGTATATTCTTTTATTTTAATATATTACTTGTAGGTACTGTTACTTTTTAATTTTAATTTTAATAAACTGGATTAATAATAGTTAATTACTGACTTTTGTTCATTAAGTAAGTAAGTACATTAATTAAGTTACTCAAAAGTGAGAATCTACAATCTCAATCTGATTAAAAAAAAAAAAAAACAAAATTAATGCTATTAACACAGTTTAATATTAATAATACTAATAACCAATGAGCGTTCAGGATTTATATACGGTTCTCTAGCAATGTATAGTATACTAATATGCCGTCGGCCATTCTCCTGCCACGAACTAAGATAGTATGGACTGGAAATGATATGGAAGGCGGTTGATAGTGGTGCGATTACATTTAGTTACGGTGAATATTAGTAAGTGGGGGAATCTAAGCGATAATCTATCATGCGATCCTAACGAACATTTGTCATACTACACATCCGTAGCATATTGTAGTCTGCGTATGAATATGTTGTCAAAACTATAAACTAGGCGGCGTTTTAATCGCATAGATTCCCCCACCTTGATATTTACCGTAACAATTTGTTTGCACGTATTTGTCGTTTCCAGTCTATACTATCTTAGTTCGTGCGCCTTCTATATACTACTACAGTCTGTCCCGCGAAAAGAGACGTTGTTATTTTCTCCAGGACCGGTACACCTGCAGTTACGGTACATGGTAGAGAGCCAAGTCTAGTGCGTTCACGATTGACGATGTGCTGATAAAAATTTGGTCGGCATTATTCATTTCGATGATTATTGTATCTATTTTGAAACGCAAATAATAAACGAATAGGTTTACATAACTATATTGTATATGAGTATGTAATACCAGATTGACCAAAAGTTGGTTTCATGACTATTTCGTTCGATGGTTAAAGCAAATCAAAAATTTTACTACGTGAATCTTCTATATTCGTTTATACGCCGGAAAAATTCAATTATATTTTCTTTCGCCATATACACTCCCAGGTATACGGAGTCATAGCCAGGTACCGTACCTAACTATATTATGCATAATGTTTTATTTCTTATCATCTGTGGTCATCATCAGGAAACGAAATTTCTAGCATATTTACATATTTTTATGAGATACTAAAAAAAATAGCAGAGCAAACTAAAAATGTTCAGCTTTGTGTTTAAGGGCTAAACAGAGTTTTTCGAGTAATGTTTTTCGTCCTTTTATTATTTTATTTTAATCAATTAAAATAATTGGTCCTAGATTTTCTGATTAATTAAAATAAGGTTTAAATTAATAAAACTGACTGATTAAGTTCTTAATCCGTTGTCTATATACAATAACTTCAGAGTCAAAACTGATATATCACTGTATTTATATTTTTAGAATAATAATTACTAATTAGGAATAACATATTATTAAATTATATATAATATTAATTATTTATATTTTATTCGTATAAGTAAAAACTTTATTTTTTGAAAGGGACAACCCTTTCCATTATTATTGTGTTCTTAAAAAATAGAGGGTGGAAGCACTTCACTGGTCAGATGGTATACTAGTGGCGGATGTAATGAATTTGAAAGTAATGATAAATTATTACTTTCAATTAAACGATTTTAATCAGAGCTCGGTATAGTTATAGCATATACATAATTATCTGAAAAAAAAAAGATTTGAAAATTTTATAATGTCACCATACCTATATTTTGTTTTATTAATAACTAGTAGGTAACTACTAACCAAGACTAATGTATCAGTTATTTTTCAATTTGTATAATATAGTCTAACGAATGAAAGTGTCCAAAAATATTTTAGAAATAAATATTGGTTAATATAAAAATACAGCAAGGTATTACATTGGCGATTAGACGTGAAGAGAACATATTAAATCAAAAAATATAAGGTGGATTTCAAAAAACAAGGGTTTGAAAAAGAAAAACGGTCCATTGTTAATGAACTAAAATACTAAGATATAAGCACTTATATAGTGAGTCATTATGCAAACAATAGTTTTTTCTTTAGGTTTAGGATAACTATAGTGAAAAAATCAAAAAATGATCACTAGAAAGTACAAATATATAGAACAAATTCTCTATTAAAAAGTCCCTCTACTACACCAAAACTCTTACTCGACTCTTTTTACCAGAAAAAAATAACAGATAAATAAACATCATTGTAAAATCAATAGATTCCACGCAGGGACAGAAAAAAAATATGTACCTAGGCAACAAAATTCTAAATCCATTACTGCTGCAAATACTGTTCGTAATATACTGTAGAAACTTATGTTTTATCGCCACGAGTTTACCTATATAGGGACGACCATGACAGAATAATTAAAATTTTAAATACCGAAACTCAAAATATACCGATAATACACCTAAAATATGATAGTAGTTGTTATTTATAACTCCTGTAATCTGTATAGATATTTTGAATTTTCCATAAATATATATATATATATATATACCTATATTGTCGCCGCACTTGCTGCAGGATATTATAATAGCAATATTCGGCAAACGTAAACTTTCATTGAACAATGTTAATATCGCTTTAATTTATGCTCTCTGCAGAGTTCAAGACACAATATACTAGATAACTCATTTAAATTGTATGTTTAAATACATATGACAGTAAAATTAATTTATGTAAACTCAAACAGCGATTATTCTGTTTTCGGCGCAGAAGTTTGTACCGAGTGAGCTAAAAGTTTGCTGACCTCATTAAGAATTATTTAAGTTTATTGTCTATAAGTTATTATTTCGAAGTAAGATTAAACGTGTACATGGGTCGTATACGTATAATATAATCGCACTTAATAGTGGTGTACAATATTATATACAATGTATATTCATTATACACATGGACTATTGTAGTGTTAATAAATCTGACGCTTTCTATAATTTGATACCTGTAGATCTGCGGAATATAATAATACAATTATTGTATTGTGTATTCTTTATATAATGTGAGTAATAACTATAAAAACTAATTATAAACTAATAACTATATATAAAACTAATATAGTGCAAAATTTAGGCAATATAATTTATAATTAGTGTACAATTGCCCAGTAAACATGGAATAAAAAAAAAAACCATATATTTGTACATTGTACATTCGTAGTGGCGTATTCTAATGGGAATTATTTTTTCAAGGGTTTTTTTTGTTTCATATTTTTCAAGTGAAAATATCTCCTCGTTTATTTCCTATTTACAACGTATCATAAGGAATTAAATATATATTATGATATATTTATGAGACTACTAGTATAATCTAGATACCTATTAGTATAAAATATATATATATATATAGGCAGCTATCTAGACTATTTAAAATTATTTAGTTTCTATTTGCATTTTATTATTTATGAGCAAAATACAATAAAAACATAGGGGTTTTTCTTACTACACGTAGGTACCTACTATACAATGTACTTACATAACAATTTTAAAAAGGTTTTTAAATTATTATTCATATTATTTTGGTTTGAGAGATGTCCGGATAGCTCTTTCTCTCTGTATTTGTTTATCCATATATTATATTTCTGATAAAAAGTATGATAAAACGTGTCTATCTATTCTAATATTATACTCGTATATGTACATTGTATAACGACGACTGGATCCGACAAGGGTGCGCGATCAACATGATTATTTTGAAAAGAACGGAACTATCTTATCGCGCGGTGTTGTAGAAAAAGTGAATAACGTCAGCTTTTTACAGGAATGATAGGAATTATATCGTGTGGTAAATAATATGTAAAAATGACAAAGGTATATCAGTAGGTACATACCAGGTACATATATTATGATGAATAGAAACTTATTTATTTATAGAACAGTACCTGTAAATTTATTAATGCTATCATGCAATATTTGTCATTTTCATTATAAAATATTAATGCCTATATGATGTGTTATTTCTGTTAAAAAATGAATTTTATTTTTCAAATTCTATTGTCATAGAACAATAACTAAAGGTATCATATTAAATTTATATTAATGTATTAACATCTTGACATATACATGTATATATTTTGTTCATACAATTTTAATGTGATTTTAAATGTTGATCATATTACAAAAATTATATAAATATATATTATTATAGGTATTATATATATGTATGATTTATAAAACAATTTTTTATGATATATTGTGTTCACATGCCGTGCATAACATAGTAATTTTATTAGAGGAAATATTTAGAGATATCAGTAAATAACTACTTGAATTCAAGTTTTATAATAACACTACAGATAACTTCAACCGTTTCCTTTTTAGTTGGCAGATAATATTAGGACACGTTCTTAAATAGATAGATTCGAAATGAGTGGATTGATATTATTTTTAATTTACTATTAAAGCATTATATAATTTAGTATTCGTGTTTTATAATTGATTTCAGGCATAGTTATAGTATTTTAAGAGGACGCTATACAAGAATTTTTTAAGGGGTTTTGTATAGGAAATTTATAAGAATTATAATAAAAATAATAATCTAACAATTTAAAAATATTTAATAATATTTTAAAAGTAATTTTAAAATAGTTACGTATCCACTCTTTATTGTTGTATAGTCATGATATTTGTTCGTTTTACAAGTAAAATATTTTTTTCGGGCTGTAATCATAATAATTAAGCAACCACACTTTTACATACTATAGTAGATAAAATTATTTGTAGCATAAATAGAATTAATGTTAATCCACCAGTTAAAATTAAAAAAATTAAAATGGTTTTTAATATAGGTTTTAAAATGAATAACTTTTGAAATATTTTGTATTTTTTAAAAAAGAACGACAGTATTTATAACAATCTAATCTTTTTTACTATGTAAAACTGTTTACTGTGTAAAAAATGTATCTTATTCACGACCATAGCCCTAGAAAATATTTTTCTTACAAAACCATTTTGTTTTCTGTTAAATAACGCACGTGTGGCTTTCTTTTAAAATCATTATGAAATGTTTACACAATCATAAACCATGGAATGTTTGTAAACGTTTAGTAGTGTAAACTAAGTACGTAAAGTATCGTTAGTAGAAACAATAGTTCTGAGTGGTATGTATTGAAATTATTTTAGTATTTTTATATTAGATTGTTTGAAATTTAAACGAATCCTAATATTGGATTTCATAGTTGGGAGAAATGATTTTTATATAAATATTTTTTTAGTGTTAAATTGGATTTGATCAACTATTTAAGTTTATTTAATGAATTTAATGTCTTCAGTTTGGTTTTTATATTTGTTTTCTACTTTAAGGTATATCCCGAGATATTTGAAAGTATGTTCAGATAGTATCGCTCTCTTATTAATGCGAGTGGTTGGGCAGATGTAGTGAGGATGTAATGAAAATGTTATGTGAGTCGACTTTGTTTTATTAATTTTGATTCTACATTTATATAACCAGCTTTGGAGTTAATCTAAGTGATTTAGAAATAGAGTGGACAATATTTTAGGATTGGGGCCAGAAGGGATTACAGCAGTAAAATCTACGAATATACCAATTGTGTTGTTACGATTGAATGTGAAATATATGATGTGATTATATTTCAGAGAGTACACAATATTACTCGAGTAAGTCTAGCATTAGTAGTGTGATAATTAACTGGTTAAGCATCTGAGGTAACTTTGAACGGACGAGTTTTGAGAAATTATTGGATGATGAGGTAATAGGAAACTGAAAGAATTCTGAGTTGATATTGAATACCACAGTGGGGTATATAGTGGGAGATATGGGGGAAAGATCCCCCCTTGACTTTTTTTTTTAGAATTTTTTGCCTTTATAGTGTTTTTGTAGTGAAAATATTTTTTATTAATTATATTTTCTTTTGATGATAATGACATGTTCATTAATATTTTATACTATTTTATAAGTGTTAGTTGGTAAACTCTAATGATTCGAGGTTGGAAGTACATTTTGTAAATCATCCCCCCCCTACATAGAAAATTCCTGTATATGCCACTGGAATACCATCTTAGACACTGTCAAATTCCTAGGTATATCTACGAATACTCCATTACTCCAGGGTAATGTTTTCTTTCCACACGGATGAATCAATGATGTAATTGAAACGATATATTTGATTAATAGCTGAATGTTTATATTTTAAGTCAAATTGTGTACTAATAATAATACTGTATCGAGTAAGAGTAAAATAGATTCTTTTTAAGATGATTTCAAGTAATTTCAAGGATTAGGTTTGAAAAAAGCTTATTAGATAGCGGTGTGACATGTGTACGAAATATGTACTTTATTGAAAATAAGATCAGTAGTCGGCAGCCAACTTGTGCGCAGTGGCATAGCTTCGATCCGTGCTTTCGTCACACGCGCCACCGTTTTCGAGAGCTTCGTATCATTATAGTATTGACAACTAAAGTAAACACGTAATTTAAAATGCATTGTGATTTATGGCTACTCGGTGCCGGCACCGGCGCACGGTGCAATGTAACGTATTATTTCGGTTGCAAACTACTTGCATCCCAATGTTGACTTTGATAACATCGATTGATAAGCGATAGCCGGAAATTGGGACGCATTTCGGTCATGATAAGAACAAATATTATACAAAGCATGACAAAATATTTTCATTATATAAATTATTATCGTATATATTATTTGATAAAAATGCTTTTATAGCAATAATAAATCCACTAAACATGCTGAATAATCATCATTCTTCATAATTAAATTATTCGAAAAGGAAAATAATAGGGATAATACAATTCTGAATTATTATAGATACCTAAAAATTAACACTACCTAATTTTAAAATAACGAAACGAAAATAAAATTGAAAATTATCGCTGTAAAATTACGAGCAATTAATAAAAATGAAAATGGGATTAAAAAAAAAAAATGTCAAAAAATAGCTTATTAGGTATATATAATATTTTTATATTAGGTATATAATTATTTATTTTCTAATAAATTGTAATGTTATGTTACCTATTTTATCTATGTAGGTATTTTAAATATGAATTAAATAAAACAGCCTCTGAAATATTCTGATTTTCGTACTACACATGTAATCCATTTTTTTCTTTGAATGACCTTTTTTATTTTTCTCATCAACATTATAATAATATGTAGAATTGTAGAATTGGCTAATTTGATTAATATACTTTCTAATTTTGTACTACAGATTAAAATGTTCGTACTACACACAATTTTAGGTGCTAAAATAAAATCGTAAAACGAAAATGTACTTTTTCGTGATCGAATAGCTGATCATTTCAGACCAGGGAATAGGGACGTAAATATAGATCATACATTTTAATTGATATTTTGATTTGGGATGCAAGTAGTATGTATCGTAATTCGTAGATAACAGTTTGTGGTATTTGATTTTTCGCGAACGCAAGTGTATTATTAATAAAAATTTGGGACGCAAATAGTGCGTGCACCGATTATTTCGTACGTCACGGTCGGTGCCGTGGTTGACTTGGTGCGGGAACCGGTTGACATCATATGATCAAAGCCGACGAAAACACGTCGCCGCCGACTACTGATCTCTTTTGAATACCTATAGAGTACCTATAGAAGATTTTAGAAAATCTGTCACAATATTATTCATTATGTCATACATTTATACAATACATTTATGGCCACGTATATACGCTTTGTATATAATATGTATATCTTATTCAATTGTATTGTACACAAGACTTAGATGTTAACCCTTATATTTTGTAATAGGACTTATAGTGCGTTTATGCCAATAAATAAATAAATAAATATGAAAAGGGAACCGGCGAAGACTGCACGGGAAAAATTAATCATGCAACAGATTACCTATATACCAGTCACTGGGTAATGGGTATATTTCTATATAGGTATATAGCAAATGGCGTGTATAAAGCCATATTTGTCGAGTCGTCCAATGCGGTTTAATTTGTGAGTACTTTGTTATTGTGCAGACGATGAACGACTATGGAAGTGATAAAAAATTCACGAGCGCACATGTATACGTTACATATAGTACACATATATAGTAATACATATACCCACGACGGCATTTCCCCCTTGGACAGTCTCACGGATCCATGTGGCGGTACTTTCGGCGGTCATATTGAGCGCGGGCTCTTGCCTTTGAATAATATACTTAGGTATATCGCGTGCCCCGGCCCCCAAGTATATATACTTTGGCAAAGGCCGGTATAACAACTATATTATGATACCTATACATATATACGTGTATATAAATAAAAAGTTATGTGTGTGTTTACCATATAGTCTTTAGTCTTTTGACCACAGGGCGAGCCACAAATGCGCGTGTGTCGTGTAAACTTCGTGTACATTGTACGTGAATATTTAGACGGGTCCGGGAAATCGTTTGATGAATAATTTACTATCTCTTTGCTATATTACGCGGGCACACACGCGAACGATGAAAAACAACCGAATATTTTCCTCTCCAGCGGCATACAAAGCTCTCTGGAATAGTTTAAACGAGCGTTTGTCGTTTTTTTTCATGTTTTTTTTTTTTTTTTTTTTGGAATTCCTTGAACAAAATACGAAAAAAAAAACAGACAGCCATCTCGGTGTAACTGGCATGCGTTCGCATATTGCGAAAGCCATTTAAACTCTCTATTCGCATTAACCTCCAACCCCACCCCTCTTTCGGCACAAGCTCGCCTTCTCCACAGGGCACCACCACCGTCGTAAAAAAACTTGTCGGAACATTCATCGTGTGTTTTACTTGAAAACAAATAAACATTTCGCTGTTTGCTTTTCATTTCACGAAATTCAACATGTTTTTTTTTTTGTCATTTCACCGAAAACAACAACGGTAGGTACCTATGTACATATTATATTCGCTCATATCATAATAATGACTGTAGTTCAAAACGAAAAACCAGACTTTATATATATATATATATGTACCGTACCTATATAAAAAGTAAAAAAAACTCGCAAATTTTTCAGAGTTGTAAATTCAAGTTTTCACCGCTGTATATAGGTATATTTATCGTGTAATAGGTCTACTTACATATAAATACTCATATTCTAACTCAAATAATAAGCTTTTACAAAAAGAAAGTAACAACATAACTTTTAATGTTGGTGTACGCATACTATATGTGTATAGTATAACTATAGATAATTTTAATGGCAATTCGTTGTATGAAGGTTATGTAAACATGGACTTCAAATTTTCATTAAAAAAGTAATAATCATAATAAGCCATATATATATATTATATATATATATATATGAGTTAAAAGAGGAAACAATTTTTGCAAATTATTACTCGTGTTGTATAAAGTTATTTTTCTAAAAGATGTCTTAATTTATAATTAAAATTACCAATAGATAGTTTTTTAAATATTGTTTCTTGATGGATTTTGATGATAAATATACTGATAACAAAATCCAGAGTTTATCCTTTTTGGACATAATAATTCTTGGAACCATATTTATATGAATTTTCACTGACACTGAACGTGTTATATAAATATTTATAAAAAATACACTGAATAATTTCAAAAAAGTTTATAATAGTTTAAAAACACACTATTGAAAATTGATTCTATATAGTAACTATATACATAATATATTCTGTAATTTTAATTTGTCAAGATAATATATTTTTAAAAACTTTGTAGTAATACATTAATTATGGATAATATAAATTGGAAAAATATATATTATTGATTAAGTGTTGGACAAACATTTATTGTGGATCAAAATGTAATGAACTAGATAGATTGGACAAAATATCACATTTTGTGTTCCTTTTAATATTTCGAATTTTGATGGAACATATTATATTATTCAGTATTATACCTTTGATAAATATTGGGATTGTTTTCCTTTATGACCTATAGGTATTATATTACGTATTAAGAGGACGCTACACACGAGTTATTTTCCCAAAAAACTGAAACTCTTCTGCGAGAAATAAGGTTTCTCAGGTTGTAATTCAAATTAAAAACCCACATTTTTACATAATATAAAAGATAATATTATCTATGTTCTTTCATATTATTCCTTTTTCAAAAATATTAAATAATAAAATTTAATTCATTTTTAAAAAATACTTTTTTTTTTTTTTGATTTTTACAGATGGCATAACATCAGTTATATTTGTGTTATCCAAAAAAGGATGACAGTAGATCACACATAATTTTATCTACCGTATTGTGTAAAAATTGGAGTTTATTATAATTACAGCCTGAGAAACCTTATTTCTTTTAAAACGGTTTTGTTTACAAGCTTCGTGATTAAGCAACAATAAAAAGTGGTATTGACATAGATAGGTATATTTTTAAATTACTTTTAAAATATTACTTAAATATTTTTAAATTATAATATTTTCATTTTTATTATAATTTCATAACAATTTCCTACACAGAACCTCGTAAAATCGCATGTGTGTGGCGTCCTCTTAAAATGAAAACAAAACAACAAATTAAATGCATAACCCTCAACCATCACTAAAGAATTACAATTTGATATTATAATTTATACATTGTATCTTTTTAATAGGACAAAACATAAAAAGTTTGAATTTGTGAAATAATTGTTTTCTTTTGTATATAGTTATCCCAAGTTTCGGTTATATAACAATAATAATAATATATATACATGGCCTAACAATATAATATATTATTATTATTTTGTCGGAGAGAGATTTCAATGACACGGGCCGCGGTACGATAACGCGAGATTTATTGCGTCTATCTTTGCGTTCAGATAATGGTATATAGTATAATATAGTATAAGTACAGAATATAATATATTTTAACGGAAGATACACATTTTCGAACGTACATTTTGATTGGCCAAAAAGTTTCATTCGTTTGAATGGCATTTAAATATATACAATTTAAATAGCGTTTAATCAAATAATGCCTGAAAAGGCCAAGTAATAAAAATTTAAATAAAGGTTCGCTGGATTCCAATAAAAAGTCAGTACCTATAGATAGATACGCTAATGTTACAATTTGTTATGAAACTATAAATAAACCCATTGATTTCGTTCCATTAATATCGATAATATTTGGCAATATTCGAGCGCAGACGAAGGAAATAAAAGTTTAAATATATTCCAATAACATTTATCTGATATCGGGTTCCGTTCAGTTGAATTCGTCGGGGATGTTAATGTTATTATGTTGAATTTTTTTTTTAATGATTCGGTTTTACGCAACTCGTATAATTGATATTATTAAAATGAAAAGTACTCTTAGCTTACAAGTTCGCGAAAAACTTTTATCAAAAGGAATATAATATATAGCTCATACTCTTACTCAAACCCCGCGGGTAAAAACTGATAAAATCGAAATTAACTAAATTTATAATTATTATTATGATCCAAACACAAACTAAATTGTGGAAAATATATACAATACAAAATTGAATTATTTTGTTATTATCAGCATATCAAAAAGATTTACGACCGAGCATTGTTTGTTTTGTTTTATTAAAAAATAATAATAAAAATGATTAATATCAAAAACAATCCATCTGAAAATAATATTATAAAAAAAATTTCAGAATTCGAGCTTATATTTTAATTAGAAGGGAAGAATAGAATAGAATGAAAAAAAAACATTTATCCGAGTAAAAAAGTTTTTGTAAAAAAAATTATATTCATTATACCATTTTTTATTTATACTATATAATGGAAGAGAAATACATTTGCTTTAATGATGTTCATAATAAGAATGCTACATATAGTTCTTGGATTTCAATAGATTTCGATTATTTATTTTATCATAGTTTTTGTATTCTGAAATGGAGTAGTATTTTTATAATATTATTTCACAATAAGATATAGTACCTATAATATATCTAGGTTTGTATAGTGTGCATTTGCATTGTTTGGAGAATTTCCAAAAAGTCTGTATTCTTTGATTTTATTTCTTTTTTTTAGTTTTGAATTTAAGAAATTTAAGCAAAATATACATTTTTAAAGAACCGTTGAAGGCATTATGAAGATATTGATTCAGTTTTATTGTAGAAAACAGTACACTATTTAGCAGAGAGAACTTCAGTTAAAGAGAAATATTAAAGCTTAAAGTCTATTCTTTTTGGTATCATATTTTATATTTATTATTGTTTTCGTGTTCATGATTTATAAGGTTCATTATATTTTCTTCGTACTGTTTTTACGATTCTATTATTTTGTTGCAAATAAAATATTACGTTTTATATCATTAAATTGCGCAGAAATGGCACTTGGTGGTTGTACAATTTCAAATGGGATCTTTCAAATTTACATCATACCATATCTATCATCAAATACTTTTACCTAGGTAATGAATTTTTTGTATAGTATCTACAATTAAAAATTAAAATAAAATCCCACTTTCGAATAATGTCTGTTTGTTTTTTGAATAAATTAATGAATAATTAAATAAATATTTTTAATTTACATATACAATAATAGAGTATATTAAGTTTTTGGTAATAGTATATTATACTATAGAGGATAAAATGAAGGAAATAACCTCATTGGTAATTTTTAAAATATTTGTTGAAAATAGTTAGGTACAGTGGTTTAAAATATAAAAATATTTTTAAACCATTGATAGTGAGCATTTAATATTTAGAAAATCGAAACTACTCAACAGAAGCGCCTCTAAAATGTCGACATTTTGCATATTTCATTATGGGTATGTAGATATATTGTATCCCTAAAGCTTCTATATTTTCTACACAGAACTGTTTGTTAAACGAATTGTTTTAACAATACAGCAATCACTAAATATAATATGGAAATATAGTGGAAAATTTTATATTTCCCATTTCGAGTGGTAGCTGCAGATAATGTATTGTGGGATTTATTAAATATTATAAATATAGTAAATTATGTAAATTATAATTACGCGAGTGTGTTATCAGTAGTTCAGTGTATGTATTATAATAATATAAACGTAGGCGTAGGTTAAGTACATTTGGCCAACAGAGAATACGTTTTGTTTTATTTTTGTTTAAAACCGAAAAAAAAATCCGTTGGATCCACTATTATACTGGCAGACCACCAAAGTGCCGGGGACGAGACAATGGGCGGTGGATTGCGACGTTGTTAATTTTCCAAATAGTTGGAGAGTCCGGACGCGTATGGGGTGTGCTGGGGTGGGAGGGGAGAGGTTCGGGGAAAATATAGTATAGTCGTGTTTAAAGTAGTATGTCTAACTCGGCGGGCGGCAGGTCGTCTTCTCAGCCGGCCGTTCACCAAAAAACGTTTCTGCCGCTCGCGCGCGCCCGCCCGCCGCGTTAAATTTCTCCCGTATACCGGTCGTGCGGTTCGACCCACAACCGCGGTAAGCCCGACTTTATACGACGGACGTATATACACGGACGAGGAGCGGTGGCATTCCGGTCCGGACGAACGGGTAAACTTATGTATCGCACAGGTTACACACACACACACACGTATTCACATATTATACTGAACATGTGCGTGTATAATATGCGTATACGAGAATTATAAGCTCGTCGTAACGTTCATCTCATATAGGAACCGGACACTCGTGTGCGCGCGCGCACGGCATATTACGTATATACTTTATTATTATAAATAGTCCGTACAATTTATATATACATTATATAATACAGTACATTTATTATATCTAAAATAATATCACTGCGTGTAAATATATACATATATATATATATATATATAATATGGTAAGCTTTCCGGTGGATTTCCACCCCTTTAACTTTTCGCGAGCTCGGATGTGCCGGTTGATAATTAATTTCTCAAAAGGGCGCGAACAGCGACAGCCACCAAAGTGGTGTTCCGCCGGGAAACGAGCGGCGACCCGGACCCGATGTATACGCATATATATATATATATATATATATATACTGCCGAGGCAGGACGCGGTGAGCGGGGGAGGGTGAGTTTTCGGACTGGTGGCCGCCGCCTTGCATGATTTATACGCACCGCACAAGAGGTTGGTGTTTTGGCTTGTTTCCCGTCGGTTGAATATTGCAATAGGCGTTCGACCCACCTCCGACCCCCCTCCTTAAACAACACTACCTCATTCGACCGGTTACCCGGTGAATAAATTATTATCATTCCCGTGTAGGTGATTATTATTAAACACACACAAGTAAACACATATAGAGTATGGTCTACGTCCATGTGTGCATTATATACTCGTATATATGTAATATACAACCAATATATATATACTTATAACTACTCGTGTACTATATTATGTGTCTATGTACTGTTTTCATTATATTGTTGTCATATTGTTATCATTGTTGTTGTTGTTGTTGTTGTCATTTTATGTATTACATTGCGCGTATTATGGTGTGCTATTAATAAACGATAGGTACTATATTACCTGCATATATCAGCTGGTGGGTGACAGTTAATTATATATGCCATTCAAAATGTATCCATCAACGCATATTATCATATTATATAGATATACGTTATTGCTCTCGGGCAAATTATAGTATAGGCATGTCAGCAACAATACGAATTTTAGTCCGATATGCGCATCCCCACGTTTTCCCATTTATCAGGTTCTCCGTTTTTCATTTAATTCCAGCTTGGAAATGTATATGCTCGATATAATATGTAATCTGCATTTAGAGGCTGAGAACTCAATACCAGTAGCTCGTGGGTGAAATATATGGCGGTGCACAACCAAAAAATACTACGGATTAATAACATATATATATACCTAATATATATTTATTAACAATATTGTATTATGTTATTTTCTCTAAAATGTCGACATAATAGGTTAGGTACTGTAATGACGAACTTGATGTCATTCATGTTATTAAGAACATATACCTAGATTCATATAAAACATAATTCAATTTATACCTTATGTCCATATACAACCTAGATAAGTGATATATCCTGATAACATTTACAAATGGGTACAGAATATAGTTAGATACCTGTACATAGTTGATGGTTCAAACTAGTTTTGTGCGCGATGCTATATAATTTGCACGGTGTATTTTTCGCCGGAGATGGAATAAAATAAAACTGTAAACCGTACATCATACATACGTTTTTTAAGTGTGCGCAACGGACAGCGCTGCGGTAGCATCGGCCGTCGAGACCATAGAATAAGGATACTATCGGGGCCGAAGGGAAGGGGGTTTAGGTCACCTTTTAAGACCCCTCATTGAAGAAATAAATTGAACAAAATCAAGTCCAGCCGGCACAAATATTCACGGGCACAATTATACGCTGAATTACTGAAATTTTAGACAGTGCTCATGAGTCTGTGTTTCTTAACACGAGCCGTTATTGTTCAATACATGGTTAAAGTGGGGATACTTCACAGAGATGTGCGTATCACAATGTTGATGACATACCTATCTATTTTGTCATGACTATACGTACCTATAATACAAAAATACGATATAATATGTGGTCATATAAACAGTAATATGCACATATTACATATTATAAACGTGTTATTCTGCTCGATCTTTTACTGGAAAAAAAATGTATCACATTCGATGAATATTGAAAGTAGGGGGTCACCAAATAGGGGATCCGATTTGAAGAAACCGAATAGGTGTCATTAAATATATTTCCACTGGAAGCTGATAGTATATAGTTATTAGTATAAAATTGAGCCTTCTATAAAAACATTCAGATCTGGAAACAATATGTACCTAATAGCTGGCAAACAAGAACATTGTGGAAGAAAATCATATGAATTCGTATGCTTATTATCGTATGCTCGTATTATGGATTAGATAACGCCTAACACCCTGACGCCCGAATTGTAAAAGGTTCTATATATAGGAAATTTCAAATTTCTTTTTAAAAAAAAACAATTATTTAACAATCTAATAATGTATACATAAATAACGTTTAAAAGCATTTTATATTTATCTTACATCAGTTCTATTTTTATTTTTCGCGTAATCACATTATTATTGTTTTAAAAAAAATATAAAATTGCCTTTCATGGTTTATATGTACATGATAAAACAATACATAAACATATACACGTATATGTATATATATAAAAGGATATACTACATATATTGTTTTTTCAATATATTTTTATTATTTTTATATCTACCGTTCGCTCAATAATTCACCTAAAAAGATTGTATTTACCTCTTTTTTTTGTATGGACAATAACTTTACTATGCTTCCACAACGAGATTTTTTTGATCACTTGAATATAGCCCAATATTTATAAAAAAAAAATCAATTTTTACGTTTTTAATATTCTTACCTATAATAATATCCTAACACAATAATATTCATGGTTTTTCTTTATATGTCAAAACTATGTGATTCTATTATAATTATATATTATTAGGTGCACATAAATATAATATAAACCATATTTTATATTTTATATGTTAAATCATATTTTTACATGATAAAATATACGTACGATGTCCTATTAAGGGCTTTCAACAGTGTATTTTTGAAGCATTAAAATAGTTATGGCATCTTCATAAATTAACGATGTTATTTTGTTAGATTTTAATTTTGAAAACAATTATACATTTATTATTATATCATCTGTGTTTTTATAATAGGATTTTTTAAAATAAAGGATAATAATTTTAATTATGATGTTTTATTATTTTAAAACCACCATAAAAACCTGTATACTAATTTAATTCAAAATTTATCAGCTAAAACCGAAGTTTAACTTATCATCTTCAACTTTCCTCAGTTGCATTATTCATTTAAACTTATCCAGTCATCCAGAAAACCACAATTATGGAAATACAAACGCATGTTTATTGCAAAATATAATAACTGTTCCATAGATATATATGTGGAATATAAATCTTAGATTTTACACGTGAATTAAATAGAAGCTGTTGCCTGTTCTTATAACGATTTATAGTTTTTGTTTTTTTTTCATTTAAAAGTGGAATTATTTTGCGAATTACATTTTTAATAGTACCACTATGTATACCGTGTTCATGATAAAAGTTTTACAGAATATAGATTCACATCGAAAACTAGCTGAATAATATGTCTTTGTATCTATAGTTATTACATATTACCAATTTTTCTTTTTGAACTTTTCTAAATCTGCGAGCCCATAGCGTAGATATTAGCTCATCATTTCCCTCCCGAATTTTAGACCACTCAAATATTTTTATATAGGTTCAGCGGTCGTATAATAACAACAATATATTTTAGCTTACATAATATTATACATTTTTGATCCTAGTTATCCATAATAAAAACAATTTAACTTTTAACTATATATTTGTATCTACGCGTGTTCTTAAGACAGGTTTACCATATTTTATTTTGAAAAAAATTTTACAAAAAATAAATTATACTTTAGTTTTAACTTTTAAGTAAAAGTTCCATCATCCAAATACTTAAAAAAATTTTCTTGATTTACTCTATATAAAATGTTAATATTATTTCTGTAAAAAACTTTTCTACCTAAAGACTTGATTTAATCAGACACTTGTTCCCATTTTCCGAACAAATATTTGGTCAAGAAAGTTCTTTATAGAGTTCTTTTTTTGATTTTTTAAATCAACAATTTGATATAGTTGTCAAAACTTAGCTTGATAATAATTCTGTTGTTATTACTAACTACTGTAAATATGTCAAATATATGACACACGTAACTTCTAAATTGTTCATTCTATAGTATCCTCCATACTCATCAATGAGAATAAGTGTCCTACTATTTGAATCAGGCTAAGTAAAAGAAAATTCAACGTCAATCTATATTGCTTTTATATTAAGTTCATTCAAATTTTTAAAAGTTAATAAGTAATAATCAATGATCTTGGAGAGTAACGTTTTTGCGTTTGACATTTTATTCTTTAAACAATTTTTCAAATATTTTGAACGATTCGAAAAAATTATTTTTGTCGATACTTATTAACATTACAAATTTAATTTATAAAATTAATATTTATTAAAAAATTTTAATATCATTCTAAATTATAACTGCATATTTTGGAGTAAGTATGTATAATATCCTTGACTATGTAAAAATAGATAATATGTATTTCTAACAATTTTATAATTTTCAAACATTTTCTTTAGTAAAAATTGAAAAAATTAAATATCGAAGTTTGATTCCGGAATAATTAGCCGTCCCGAAAGGATTTTTCGGGACACCGGGAAGCAATGCTCAAATCCGGTAATGTCCCGTTTAAAATGGGACATATGGCAACCCTACCTTTAGAGGACGTCGCACCCGCATTTACTGTCTCTGTATATCTAATGGGCAATATAGCAAAATTACATTACGCAAAACAATATAAATTTAGTGTCTACGTTAAAATTAGAGTTAAAATACTTATCACCAATTTTAAAAAAGAGAACATTTTCTAGAAAATGACATATCCTTTTGTAAAATATTGTTTATCAAAGAAGTTACAGCGTTTTAAAAAAAGGAAAACTTACAACACTGTAACTTCTTTAACACACAATATTTTACAAAAAGGTTATGTTATTTTCTAGAAAATATTCTTCTTTTTAAAATTGGTAATAAGTGTTTTAACTCTAGTTATAACATAGACACTATATTTATTGTTTTGCGTAGTGTAATTTTGCTATATTGCCCATTAAATAGATGGGGACAGTAAATGCCGGTGCGACGTTCTCTTAATACAAATTACAAACTTTTATATTTTTTTCAAATGAAAATTATTTTTACTGTGTGATTATATGAAAATATTGTTATGTTTGAAATTAATATGCACAAAGAATAATAGCTTTCTTTTAATCGTTTGAAAATATTTATAATTTAAAAAATAATTCAAGTATAGAAGTATAGTAATATCTATGAGTAATTACAGCTTTATATCTACCTTATATTAGTTTTAGGTTTCTAAACATAAGTATAGTAGGGCAAACAAATTATTTGTGAAATTATTGTAATTTTTTATTTATTATTTTTTTTTTTTTTGTATTAATTAATGTAAATTAATTATATATATATATATATATATATATTATATAAATATAAATAAATAAGTATACATACACACACACAGACACACATATTATATAAGTACCTATGTAGTTGGTACCTACTAAGAAACTAATTTTGATATATGACTTTTTAATGTATCAATTTAATTACTAATGCCGGTAAAAAAAATTTAATAAAGTGTATTATCACATACATAAATTAAATATTTATAGATAAATATAATGCTTAAACGTCCATCACTGAGTCTCATAAATCTACTCGGCTACCCCTGAACTAGCCACTATAGGTGAGAATATTAAACCTATCTAAAATATCAGTGGATAATTTGAAGTATAAAAATGAACAACGAACCATATTATTCTTTAATTCTACTGTACATGAATATGAAAACTTAGAATATTATTAGTGTAGTCAGTTATTGGTACAATTTATGATAATATAATATAATGATATTGTCTAGACTTAGACAGTTGTATATTAAATTTCAATGTATCGCGTTTCCTTTGATTTTTGATTATATTATGATTGCGTATATCATTTCAATTAACTAAATTATATAGTAGGTACAATAATGAAATGTAAACCTCTGATAATGTACATTTCTCTTGATTTAATTAAATATCTTCAGTATACTTACTACTCTACGAACACTATAATATCAATTAAAAATCTCAACGAAGACAAGCATATAACAACATGTTTATAATATATATATTATATATTATATATATTTTTTTTGTAAAATTTGGCATCTATTATTAATGGATCCGAATCGAAAATCAAATATTTATATAGTCTAATCAATAAATATTCAGAAAAGGTATTTCAAATTATTTAATGATATAAATAGGTAACAATTTGTTTCAATGGATTTTATTTAAAGTATCTTTTGGGAAAATACGGCGATTCTAACGGCTCTACAACTGTTAAAACTTTCGAAAGCGCCTTTAATCTTTATATACTTCTGAAATGATCGTCTTAAGGGGATTTGGAGAAGAAATTCTGCTTCCCTCTATCATACACGTAATATGGTAATTTAGACGTATATTGTCAACGTACCGATAGATCTAGTGATGTGGTAAGGACTCTGAAATTCACATTTCTAATTTCATCCCTTTAAGGTCCCATTTATATTAAATTAACACATTTTGTCATACAAACATTGGATAGATAAATGTAATAGAATTATTATGACATCACTAGATCGATCGGTACGTTAGAAATAGAAAACGTTTATTTGTTATGTTATATTTCTATGTTACTTATAAAATAAAATTATATAGAAATTTTCGCTTCCAATTCCTTTAAGATTTTTCTTCTCACTACAAATAGTATCCTCCTAAAAAACTCTTTTAACCATCCTAACATCCTAAAAATGCAAATATCTGACTTTTTATTATAGTTTTAAGTAAACTCAGCATTAAAAAAAAATATCAGCTTATTAATTTAATATAAATATTAAATTAAAATTAAAAAATCTTATATTTTTCCACTTTTAAAACGTCTTATTAATATATTATAATTAAAAATATAGCTGCATTACCTGACTTTGCCCATGAAGGTATTAGAGGGGTTAGGTTGTGTAAAGTAATATTAATAAATAATAAAAATTGTGATGCATTCATTAATTTGATAATAGAGGTAATATATAGCTGACTGGCAATGCTTTGCTATTGCTAGATTTCATTATATATTTTTAACCGTCCTAACATCCTAAAAATGCAAATATCTGACTTTTTACTATAGTTTTAAGTAAACTCAGCATAAGGGTATAAAATATAGTCATATGTGGCTAATTGAAAATATATATATATACAGGGTCCCCCATAATCATCTGACAAATGCAGTAACTTTTGTTCTGTTGTATATTTTCAGTTTTTTTTTTTTTATAACTAAAAGTAAAAACTTAAAATATTTGAAAATAATTTGAATAATAAAAATTGAATATTTAAATTTTTTATTATAATTAATTAATTAATAATATTTTATTTGAATAATAAAAAAAATAATATTTGATAATAAAAAATTTTTTTTATAATCCAAGATAGCCATTTTATAAATTAATTTTTAAAAATAATGTTGGTGTTAGAAATATTTATTAATATTAAATTGTCGATTTCTACAGTTTTTCGAAGTGTACTAATATTTCGATTATTCTCATTAATGAAAAATAGCCGCTATTAGGTACTAAATAATTTAAATTAATATTTTACAAGAAAAAATATCCTTATTATATCAAATTTTATTAATTGAATTATATTATCTGTTTTTAGGTATTTATCATTTATTATATCGCTATAGTATTGATTAACAAGAAATAAATTTGAATTTTAACAAACTTTAATAATCGATTAAAACTGAATGGTGTAGTCTAAATAATAGTTTTAAACACCAACCATTTTTTTTAAATGAATTTATAAAATAACTATTTTGGATTATAAAAAAAAAGTTAAATACAAATTTAAAATTTTTTATTTTAGTTGTAAAAAAGTTTAAAATATACAACAGAATAAAAGTTATTGCATTTGACAGATTTTCGTGGGACACTCTGTATATATGAAATGTTCAATACCATTGTCCATTAGTATATATTTTTCTGCTGAAAGTTCATGAATGGAAAGAGCTGATTAATAAAGGACGTTGTACGATGCAAAAACCTTCACGTTATTTATTTCCACACTTTTGGTCTTTTACCACCAATTTTCTCTTGATATTGCAAGTTCATTGACAGTTAATTGTCGATCGTTTGTCGATCCAGAATAATGGTATTACATATGTACATGATTTTAAAGTGAGCTCAGGACCCAGAGTCATGGAGGATTTGCCTTTTTAAAAACCTTTTGTAAGTAGTTAAAAAATATGCAGCGACATAAATAAGCCTTTTTAAAAGCCATTTTAATTAATTCAAATGTCCCCATAGTATTTTATCGAGTATTTTTACCGTAGTAGTTTTTAACGATTTTAAGGGTATGATGTCGGTTATAAAATGTGAATAAATGACTATAGAGTATAGATAATGACTGAGTTTATAGAATCATAATAATAATATATTGTACAGTGTATACAATGGGATTTTTTTTTTATCAAAAGCAAGCCTCTATTTTGGAAAATATAAATAATTTTTGTTAAATTTTTTTCTGAAAGTTATTTATATACTCAATCCTATATTTTTTCAAAATTTATAAATTTCTTTTCCCATTCATTATTTTTAAAATTACATCTACTTTATATTATATTAAAGACGATTTAAATAAGAAATTCTTAAAGAATTATCGATTTTTTTAAATCCGATAAATATATCTGAAATACATGTGGAGTAGACAGGTACTGTAATAGTACATAATATACATTATGTTGAAAATTACGTACTGTAGTAGTCAGTAGGTACTTCTCCACTCCACCGCGTAATAAGTTTCAACACTTATTATTCGGAAAATTTTCTTTGGATTTAAAAGATTTAAAAAAGGTAAAAATTCACATATACATATTTTCTTTAAGAATTTATAGTTTAAATCATATATTGCATTTGAAAATTGAAAGTTGAAAGAAGTTTATAAAGATATAGTTTTAACAGATACGGGATGGAAATATCAATTTTTAAGTTATGATAAAATGAACCTTCTGAAATAAATTTGACAAAAACTATTAATGGTTGTTCCCGAAATATATCCTGGATGATGATAAAAAAAAATCATCCTGTATATTATAATATTCCGTAAGTGTATTTATTTATTTATTTTTTTTTGTGTTGCGCGATAATATTATTATATTTTTATCTGAATAGAAATGTCGGTTTGGGTATTTTTTGCAAAAACAAATTATTATGATGTGATTTTGGCCGAGATATCATCAAAATATTTAACGTACCTTTTACTTTGTCGTGTGATGTGCACTATATTGTACTATATAAGACAGGTACTTATATACCTATTATGGCCGTTTGGGGGCGATCTCCATTGCCATTTGGTAATATCCGATGTTAAAAGTCGTTCCCGGTATCTAACGATCACTCATTGCAAGGGTCCGTTCCGCCTTTGTATAAAAAGGTCCTTTGAATTATCTCTTATATACGTCAGGCTAGAACGAAATTGCGAGCGGATTCTTTTCAAAATCCCTCGTCAAAGGTTACCATAGTTTACATATACATATATTATTATACATACATACATTACTTGGCTTCTTTCCTCAAACATGTAAATATTACTTGCCGAATATAATATTCCATTCATTTTTTTTTTTTACGATTAATTGTAAATTGTAGGTAATAAGAAATGCATGGTATTTTTTTACGTTTAAATTTTATAAGAAAATATAAAGTAGTTATTTAGTAATCATTTAAATTCTGAAAAATTATCCAAAGGCCGTCTTCAAAGGTTAGACATTATTGAAATTCATCCTAATGGACATATTTGTTTTATAATATTATATAATAATAGAAAAAAAATGAAAATATGTATTATTACGTATGAATTATTTTTGCAAGTCTTTATCTACACCATCATTTATCTTTATGTTTACATTATAGAATATTAAATATTTGATAATCGAAACATAAAATAATAATATAAGATAACATTTTTATTATTGGAATTATAAAAAATACAATATATCAATATATAAAACGTAAGAACTACTGGAGTCTTATAATTTAAACAAGAATACTAAATATAAATGTAATAATGTTTTGGCATATACTTTATACAATTTGTAATTTTATGTAAATTTGGTACGATATTCAAAATGAAAGTTCGTGCACTCGATTGCTACATGAATTTAATTTTAAATTTAATTAAGTTAGTAAAAACAATATAAATCAAAAATAATATACTGTATGATGTATAGAATATTCTATAATTGTATACAAAAAAAACAAAAAAAAAAACATCAAGTTAATTATTTCTTTGTGCACTTATATGGTTCGTATGTGAATTCAAAACAAACTAATTACAAGAAGTATATATAATTTACCAAGTAGTATTTTTGGTTTTTTCCAACCCACTGGGGTTCTCTTTAATAATTTACAATACAAGCGTCCATATTATAATAAATACTGTGCATATTATGTAAAAATGTTAAATATTGTACGGTTTATTATATTCATTTTTCACGGTTGTATTTATGTTCCTATTTATTATTAATGGTGTAATTTAAATATTCTTTTTTTTTTTTTGCTTTATCCCTAGTCTTCCTTAATTTATCTGAACACCGCTATCTTTATCTGTCATCATATGTTTACGCCGGTTTAATATTCCCGTTTTTCTACCAAACCATATTTCACATTTCATTAAATAATTATTCACAGTATTTTATTTTTAAACTGGATCAGTGGAGTGTTGAACAATAAACATTTATTAACCCTGATGCATTAGGCAACACACACAGGAGGTATCTATTGTTAACATTTTGTTTTATGTACCATAACTATACCCCCGGCCACTCACCTAACATAAATATTTGATAACAACAGTGGCGTACGCAGGATTTTTCATTGGGGTTGGGATGGGGGGGGGGCTTGAAAATAAATAATTAATCAGTAGACACAAAATTAGGCATGAAAGAATAAAAAAGGCGATTTTTCAGTGTTATAATAGAATACTGTTAAAAATATATATTATATTGTATATATATATATATATTTACGTATTTACGGTGAGGGGTCCAGGGGTACTGAAAAAGAACCAACAAATATTAATTTTGAAAACTTAAATACCAAAACATTTTTGTTGATAGAATTTTTTTTAAACAGTAATAATAGAATTTTATGACTTAAAAAATTAATAATAATGCCCTAAAATGAATATAATAACTTTAAATTTTAGATTCTGAGCGGTGCAAAATATTTGATCGTTTTACTATGATATTAATTGGTCTTATATTTTTCTTTGAGCAATTTATCGACCAGAAGACTTGATGTCATGATCTAATTTATTAATGCTTACTCATTTTTTGGCATAACATTTTGTCAGCATGGTATTTTGAAGAGGTAGTTTGTTGATTTTTTAAAAACGCATCAGAAAAAACCATGGAAAAATAATGAAAAATGTGGGTTAAAAAAATGGTTATTTCCTCATAAATTAAAAAATTTTGGTTTTAAACACTTTAAAATTATCACAGAGTACATGTTTTTTTTTATTTTTGAATAAATTTATAACATTATTATGTTTTAAAGTTTAAAACATTCTAATATTTTAAAATTTAAACGTATATTTCAGGCTCCACTTAATGTATTTAGGATTTAAAATTATTTTATAAATGAGATTGGAGTTTTGTAGTAATCAAAATTCAATGAACTGTATTATTATTACTAGGCTGTGGTTCTTAGGTACTTTTCTCATTTATTATTAAACTAAGGAATAATCAGTTTCAAAATGTAAAAAAAATGTAACTATCAATTAAAACTTAAAAGTATATCAAATTAATAAAATAATAGGGTCAGCCCCTAGCCCCCCTCTGCGTACGCCACTAGATAACAATAATATATTTCAATCATAATAGATACCCGGATTTCATAGAACTATGTACTGGATAATCTGTCTTGATATTTGAATTATTCAAGTTTATATTTTGAATTATTTTGTATACATTTATTTTCTCCTTTTTATTTTTAATAAAACTATAAAAACATTTTTTCATCATTATATCTTATTATTGTATAGTACATCGGTTCTCAATCTGTACTCCGTGGAACTCTATAGTTTATTATATTAGTTTAAGAAAAATTCAATTTAAAAACCAAACAATAAAAATGTTGTTAAAAAACCATTAATGTACAATAAAAACATTATATTATGTACAATGTAAAGTTAATCTGTGCTTTTTTGAAAAATATTTACATTGCCTATAGCAATAATATTAGAATATTTAAAAATAATTTACTCATCATTGAAATACGATTCATAATTGTAATTCATGAAGACAATTTTTTAAATAACTAAAGAGAAGTCTATAAAAAAAGTCTCATGAATACTGTCTTTCTATATATATTATACAAATACATTTTGTTTTAAGACATTTTAAATTTAGTCCTTTTGCGAAGAGGTAGCCGTTTGAATAATTTTCAGGTTAATCATAAAACTACATAATCGCAATAAAAATTCGATTTACTATTTATTTTCCTCTTTATTTTTCTCATTATTACTTGAAAACAAATTAAATTTGTAAAAGAATAATAATAAGAAAAGAGAAAGATAAAATTGTATTGTAAAATTAGCTTAGTTTATTTAAGAATTTAAAATTACATGCATTATTTTATAAGCAATATATATAGAAATAATGAAAAAAATTTAAACAATAATATTATTTACTTTAAATATATAAAAAATGTAATAAATAATAATAATAAGAACATTAAACTGAAAAAATGAAAAAGTCGTTCAAGTTAAAAATCGAAAAACTTCAAACAACCTATCTGCACTTAGCAAAGAACCTAATAAATAGCAAAGTACATAGTCTTTTAGAAAAAAAATTTTTAATTACTTTTAAATTGTATTTAAATAATTTTAAATGGTTTAATTTTTATATTTCCGAAAATTTCTTAAAAATGACTTATACACCCCTTAAAAAACGAGAGTGTAGCGTCTTCTTAACAGCCTTCGATGTATAATTCGATCTATAATTTATATATATAAAAAAAGAGGATAGAGTATGTAATAGGAGTATGGTTTTTAAATCACCCGGATTAAATGCAAATACAATAATAGTATAATATGTGATTTTTGTCGGAAAATATCGTCACGATGACAGTAATGTTTCTCTCTGTATTTTAGTTTATATAAATATGAAATGTTCTTAAAAAAAAGTTCAAATGTCACTGGATATCATTTTATCCGGAGTATAAAATTTAACATTTATATACATAATCGTATTTATGTGATGGGATTAATGTTATAATCGCATAGATTTTCTGTAAGTCGTCAAACATGTCACTCAGTAATATAATAACATATTATATTGTTGAGTTCGACACGTATTATAATAAAGTTATTGACACTTCCGACCTGTAGCTAAGGCAACAATACACTATATACAAAATGTATTTTCCCCATAAGTGTATTATTCTCATGAAGTAATGTCTTTGCTATTTCTTAATTTAGGGGTATGCTATATTTAAGTTTTTTTCTCGAAGGGACTATTTCCCATTTTTGTATTTATGTACTTTAGAAAATCGTTGTATATTCACTCGCCCCCTCACCCAATGAACTATTACCAACAACCCGTACTGTTATTGTTTCTGGGTTTTACTCGATAGCAATATTGAAGCGTATTATTAGTTACGTCAATATATTTGCATAATATCTTATGCTATATAGTAATTTCTGCAAAACGCTATAACCAAAAAAAAAACTTATTCCTTATCCTTAATTTGCAGTGATAATAGGCTGATAATTGACAAGTCTGTGCAAGTAAATTTGTTTATCTCATTAAGTTAAATATACGAGTTAACAATGTCAGTAAAATTAAATGATTAAATAGTTGTTTTTATGTGTCTATTTTAAATAATCGAAACCTTATTTATAATTAAACTAACGTTCTGTCTGTCTGTCGTTCGTACCCTAAGAAGTTGTCATGATAACCACGATTGTTGATTTTTAAACAATTAATAAGAATTCGAGTTTTTTTGAGATACATATTATAATTTTCAATTTAATTCATCGCAAAACAACATATATATATACTATATGCCTACACAAAAACCATGAATACTTTTCCCCTTAGATTTAATATTAACTAATACGTATATAATATATATGAATATATTTTTCTTAAATTTCATTTTAAACATTTATCGTTGTTGATGATTTATTTTTAACGAAGAATAGGAATTAGAATATATTTTGTTATTTATTTAAATAAAAAATAGGAATACAAGTTCGGATAGCTTAATCTGCGAGAGTGCTAAATTTTCAATAAATTTCTAACCGTATTCTAAACAATAAACTATAATTCCGTAAATAATTAAAAAAAAATTTAACTTGTGTATATAATGCGTATAGAAACCTAAAACTAAAAAAGAAGAATAAATGAAATAAATAAATAAATATATTTTTCCCTATCACTATACATCTTAAATCAATATTGTCCTTTATAACTATGTAGGTAGTAGTTACTATGGATAGACATACGAACAATATATAAACATATACACATCATATATTATACATCTATTAGTATTTTTATTTCATTGATTTTTATTAGTTTTAAAATTTTAAGTAAAGTTACGAACATGTGGTATAATACGTTACATATTATTGTTAAATGGGAAGATATTTTGCAAATATAAAATAATAATACGACAGTGATTTGTGGCAAGATGAATTTCTATAACAAATATAACATAGAAGTTCGTTGTATCAGATATCTGTACTTTTTATATATAGGGCAATTTCTGTTTTTGTAATTTTAAATGAGATAAAATATTTTGACTTTGACGTATATACGTAAAATGTAGGACAAGTATAGTTTACTAAAAAGCTTAAAGTTTAAAATAGAAGACTATAGAAGAGTCTGAACATAATTTTATGAGTATGTATCTTGACTTTTTACTGCACTGCACCACTCCTTTACATTTTAAATGCTTTATAAATAATAAAATATTTGGTACCTATACGCTGTAATCATTCATAATAAATGTCATAAAAGTATGTATTATGCTTTAGAATTTGAAATTTAAAATAGGGTTGCCGTTTAAAAAATAAACGGCGATTCTTAGAAAGTTATATGTGTATAGGTAACAAGATTAAATAAACTATACAAATTTGATTTATTTTTTTCAAAAATACTGTAGTATAACTTTGAAATATGTGTATTGAAAAATAACAGAAAATTGGCGGATACTTGCTATAGCAAAAGATGGCCCTATATTATAAATGGATATTCACTTGAATATATTATGCAGGAGTAGAGCTTAAATTCATCATATAATAAAAACCCATAGGTATATATGCTTTGTTTACATGACACTCTTTCAGTTTTATCGAAACACAATTTTTTAAATACAATTTTTAAAAATTGTATGATCAAGCATATTACAGTTATACGCATCATTTTTTATTTTGTTTAATATAATATTCCGTGGTAGTTTTAATGATATATTTCTTATGGTTTTTAAGGAGATCTTTAACTTCGAATAAATTCTGACAAAAAGTGTCTCCTCTCGTGATTTTTGCTATTATGTAGATTATTCTGTGTAGATCTAATATTATTATTTCGGAAGATAATTCTTTCTCAAACAGTGTGCGCAGACATTTGTTCAGTATTAACTATATATAATCGGAACAACAAATACAATATGTATATTATAGTTCACTAACCGTAAAGAATATGACTTGTGTGCTCATGTCGTTGGATATGTACTCCGAGTTTATAACATTGTACACGGATAGAATCCACAGTTGACATTCAAATGCATATTATTCACAATAAACACCTCGTTGGTATGTGCATACGAGCATTTTGTTCAAAACGAATTACATATAGTCAACATGTACACGAAACGGGACCTATGTAGATTGTATAGCAATTAATAATTATATACGTGTATGACGAATGCGTTTAATATGTTGAACGTATGTACAAATAGTTGTTCGAATGATAAGGAATTGAAAATTGCAGACAAGAGTAAAAAAAATAAATTGAAATTATTAACACGTATTGGCAGAGAAAACTTGAAAGATCGAGTAATGATAGGCACTTAGAAAAACTGATAATACTTGATAACAAATGTTATCAATATAATATGGTTAACCATTTTGAATATAGGTGAGACGAATAAAAACCATTTTCGTAGGTATCTGTTTTGGAAATTGTTGGTTGACAACACATTCGTCGTTGCCATTTTTCTACCAAAATTGTTATCAATATTCAAACTACTATGCCGTAATTAGTATATGTAAACCTACCGTTGTGCGTAATGCACGTACGAATATAATCATAAACAAAGGTGGGCAAGTTAATGGAAAAAATTAACTTAGTTAAGTTAAGTTAAGTTAAGTTAAGTTAGCCTAAATGCCTTCAGTTAAAAGAGTTAAACAAAAATAAATTTAACTGATTAAGTTAAAAGTTCACATTGAAAAAATATTAACTTAACTCGGTCAAAAATAAGTTAATTTTTTTTTTCATTTAACATTTATGCCTTAAATTTTAAGCCTTTTTTAAAATTATTCAAATATTTAAGAATAAAATTTCCACTATTTACTTTTTTTAATATTAGGTACTAGTTACAAGTTTGTAGGTACTATGATACAATTTCTTGTCTTTTACGTGTTAACTTAACTAAATTATTATAAAAATTAACGATTAAAACTTAAGCTAAGCCAATAACAATTTATTCTAGATAAGTTAATTAGTTAATAAACAAATTAATTAACTAATTGAGTTAAAAGTTAAACAAAAATTAACTTTTTACTTAACTTCAACTTTTTAACTACCTAGTTAATACTCACCATTGATCATAAATATTCGGTGAGAATTTAGATTTTAAAATGTGTAATACAGTAGTAGTCGGGTGCCCATCTATAGTCAAATTTATCTTACATTATAGTATGACAAATGAATCATATGTATAGGTAAAGGTATATATACTTGGACATGGACACCCAACGTATAACTTACGCACGCATATCATATGAAAGAAAATGTATTTACAATTTACCCGTTGAAAACAGTATTCTTGATTTTATTTCATTATTGTATTTTATTCATTTTTATTTGAGTTATTGATTTTTTGATACTTTTTATCGAAGTAGAGTATTTTTTTTCAATTTGTTTGTTTTAAATTCATTTTATTTTATTTGTACTTGGATGGCCGTTATGATAGTTCACACGGAGTATATAATACGTCATAATATGTTTATGAGAAAAATAAAAAAAGAGCAAAACGTGAGAATCGAACACGATACTTTCCGCCAGTTGACGCACGCAGTAATCCATGGTATTCTCTATATAGACGTGTGCGAAAGATTTTAAGACTTTTAAGTAGCAATATGTAGTGAAGCTCTATTTTTCTTAATTTTTAACTATACAAACGAATATTCGGGAAATTTCAAAATACATTTTTAACTACACATTAATTTTTATTTGGTAAAATTGGTCCAGTAGTTTTTATGCAAAACGGTAGCGAACAACAACCCATACAAACATACACAATACATATTACAGCTAAAAACTTTACTCTCCTTCTTTCAGAAGTCTAATACGAATATTACGGTCATGATGTTTTTGTAGTATATCTAAAAATAAATTCAAATTCTTATGACATTTCTCCATCATTAATTCCTGACTTATTTTGATCTATCGTTTATAATTCCTGGCGGTGTCATTGACTATTTTACTGGCGATTGAATCAAGCAATAATACCTAAAATAGTACACAAAAACAAGATAATTATTTTTACTTTTAATAGTTGAGTCATAATATATTAAAAATAATGAAAATTGAAAGTGACTTAAATTGAAATATAAAAATAATTAGTTTAGGATAATTATTATATTTGTATATAGATAGAAAAGAAAATGTAATTTGGAATGTATAGGAGATCTAAATTTAAATTATAAATCGTATAAGTTATTATTTATAATCCATTTATAAGTTACTTTTTTTTTAATAGTCACTTAATTTGTAGAATACAACAGGTTTCTAGCGGAATTGATAGCAAATTGACATCGATAAAATGGAACGTGATATACGCGTTAAATAGGTGTAAGAAATGTGAGTAAAAAATGCGTCAGATTAGTCCAACAGATTTTTGTTTGATAAACGAACATAAGGTTTACAAAAGTATTTTGTATTATTTAGTTTAAATAATATACATTGTCCTTCATCATTATAAATATATATTTTATACATTGTAACTTCTTAAATAAATCCTTAATGTGTTCAAATATAGATTTTATGGACGCAGTTAGAAATCTATATCTATTTAAATAATGTTACATAGAGACACAAATAAGCTATTGTAGCTTGGTTTTTCCGGATGAAATTTTATCCCGTTTTACCCTATTATTACTATAGCAACAATTAATTTCAAGTTATAGTATACACAGTACACACGCATAGTATTTGTGAGTACCTATCGAGGCCTATAGATAATTATTTTAAATTAGCGTCCATTATTTAGGTAAGTAGACAGTTAATACAATTGGAAAATCAGTCGTACATTATCGCTAAAGTATTCGTAAATTGTTTACCAAATGTTATTTTCATATTATTATTTGGATTATATTATTTGTATATATGGGTGTAATAATGTAATACAGTAATTTATTATAATAGATTTGGAATAAAAAGGTTTTGGGGTCACTATAACACGCGAATATAGGTATATATATATACCAATAACAATAATCACACAAAACAAAAGGTTAGACTAGGTTGGGTTGGGTTAGGTTAAGAATTTTTCTACACAAATAACGTCGTAGCGGAAATTTATGGACGCCCATCCCGTCGAGGAGGGTGCGAAAACACAATTATAGAAGTGATTTGCTCCTTTCGAAGGATTTCAAAATGTACAAACACAAAATGTACCAGTAATAATTAGCGAAAGTTGTTTCAATGAAATCGGTATATTATGTAGGACCAATGTCCTTGATTTCAATTTGTATTTACATCTCCCATGAATAATATCCTTTTATAATTTTGTTCGTGTATTAACTTTAATAGGTTGTTACTCATCACGTACATTAACGATACAACAATTGTTTAAGGAACGAACTTATAAATCAGACTTTAACCTGCAATAACGACCATAATCATATCTCGGTTGTTTAACTACTCTCTCGTATATTTACGTGTCATTTATCTACTTAATATTATTTATATTACTTTGTACACAATACAAATATTAAAGTTTACCGATTGTATAAAATATTATTTAAAATGTTTCCTCAGTTTTATAAAATATAATCTTACAAAGCCATTATACTTACACAGGTGCAACGTGAGAAATTGAGAAAGATGGTGGAAAACAATATTAAGAATATAATAATATTTATAACGAAGATACGTTTAAGTAAGAATATTAATTGAATTACCAATGGACCAATATTCAATGATGATGTTCATGGGGGAAAACTATAATTTGATTTCCAATTGAGAGAACTTTCAAAAGAAAAAATGTCGTCTAATGTATTACAAACCTGGAGGAAGACCAGAACGAAGAGCGATATACATATTCAGGGAGTTGTTACTTGTTAGAGGAAATTACTTAGGAATGTAGAGTTCAGCCTATAACCGAAATTTATGAAGGAAAAATTTTTAGCAGGTAATAGTATTCATATCTCTTGGAAGTGAACATAAATTATGTTATAGGTATTAATGTACTATTATTGTTTGTTATTTTATCCATATAAAAATTTATCTAAATAATTAAATAACAAATAATTAAGATTATTCGATTTAGTGATTATATGATATGTGTTATGTAAATAATTTAACTAAAATTATAATAATATTGTGTATTATAATATTATATGTAAATAATTATATCTATTCAGTTATTAATATAATTATTATATATATTTATATATTTGTTCGCCCACGTGCGGTCTTACCTGATCGGGTTCGATTGCGCACGTCGACTCGTGCTCTAGTTGGTGAATGTTTGCAAGGTGTACAAGGATAAATAAAATATATAATTATAAAAAACAACCAAATCTTAGTATAAAACAAACAATAATATTTTCAATCAATCAATTTTTTACATCACGAGTAGGTATCTCTACGGTTACCTACCTATTACTTAATACCAATACCTATAATATATATACTGAACGGTACCGTTAAAAGGAAAATGAAGGAAATAACGCTGACCTGCGGACGAACGATGGCGAAACTGCTGAATGACGGTGATCAAGTTTATGATAGCTGATCTGCTAGTAGCTGAACTGTCCTTTCTTTTGTGGACTCCCAACTGGACCACGTGGTAGTATCACTCGGACCAACGGCTGCACAACGGAACTTTGTGTAGAGACGCTAGCGACGCGGATCTACTCGCTAGGCGAACTTCTGCCTAGCTTTCACAATTCGCGACGACGGAACTCAGCGTGGACTTGAACTCGAAGAACCCGGCAACTGGTATCGTGCGATTATAACAGAGCAAAAATCGCAACGACAAAACCTCAACGTGTCTTAAGGTGGGTTCACAGTTCGCCATGTCGTGTCGTTTTGTGTCATATTGCGTGAGGTATGGTTCATAGCTAATCGTGTCGTGTTACCTTATCAATGAAACCAATGTATAAATAATTATCACAGAACATTGTTTCCCGTTTTTCTTTTCTTATTTTTCATGCTCTTTTAAATATGTTAAATTATTGTAAACGTTATGTGTCGTTATGTTTTGTTCTGTTGTTTACTGTTTGGTTAATTTTTTAAAATATAAATGTTGACCACGTCATGACCAGAATGTAACCAGACGGCCAAAAGTTGAAATATTTTAACTATGCGGTAGTTGGGGTATCGTTTTAATCGACACGGTTCCCAATTTCTTATCGCATTTGAATGGGCCAATCAACAGATAGTATTTCATCCGACACGAAACGACACGGTGAGCTGTGAACACACGCACACCTTTAGACGACGGCCGGAACGAGAAAGAGAAACATGGCCACGCCGCGTAACGGTCGACGCGACGCGTCTCCCGACTACCGCGCTGTCCGGGGACGGGGCGCTAATGTCGATCGGCCAACAATCCGAAACGACAACCGGTCACACCCGTGATAGCGGCTGATAGCTGTAGATATTATGGTCCAACTTGACCGCTCGTCAACGATGATTTCCCGACCACGGCACCGAACCAGGTGCACGAAGTCTTGCCGCATGACTCGTGGTAGGGGGTCAATACGAACGGCCCAGCTGGCGCGAACAATATGAATATAATTAAAGTGTACAACTATGATGCACGTTGGACGTTTTTCGTAAGAATTTCGTACAGACTCAGCTCTTATATGTATTTTTTAGCATTAGAGTCTTGGACATTATATTTCTATGTGATTTTACATATTTTAAATTAATTATTATCGCCCTATATATACGAATTTTTTTCCAATCGTATATTTTGTATGGTAATAATTATAATAAAATAGTTTTATAAATCAAGGGAATTGGCCACTATAATTAAAAAAATCTAAAGAAATTCGTGGAGTAGAAATATATTGTATAATTATAATACAATGTGGCGTGCAGTGTGGTATAGAAGTTTTAGATAGATTATTATTGGACAGTATTATGGTGTAAAATAGACAATAGTGAACAATACGAACTTATAATAACTTATTAAATATTTTAAAGATTAAACTCCAGCAATCTTTATGATCATAACGCCATTGACCTTTATATCCCCTCTATAGAAAATACCCACTCAGGAATTTACCGTTGAGTACTATTATCGTTATTACAACGTTTGACGACAAAATAATAATGAATATTACGTATAATATAGTCATTAATCGAAATATTTTTCACGTAGGTATATTACTAATATGTTGCCAGTTGTTACATTTTAGCCGCACTGTAGTAATATTGGTAAACGGACATTTTCTTCCCTTGGCTATTTCCTCCGGCGGACATTTTCATCTCATTCAAAAGACGAAGCGGACATTATTTCCCTTCCCATAAATTATTTCTAAGTTTTAATTAAAATTTAACATATATAACCCCTTCAATCACTTGCGGTATGTTACACAAACTGTATCTGAATTATAATATTCATCTTATCATTTATCAACGAGTTGTTTGGTAAGAATTTAAAGTTTTGTTACAGAATTATATAGTATTATAATGAATAAGTACATAAATTATAATTATTAATGTATTACGCAAAATTTAATTGAAAGCTAATGATTTTATTGTATTTGTTTACATCGTTAATTATAGATTTTACATTTTTTATTTTATTTTTACCATTATAATAGGTATTATATTAAATTTTACCATTTAATTTACTTTTTTTTCCAAATATTATACCTGTTTTTTCAATTATTTATTTATCGTATGCTTTCATTTATGTAAACTTATTTGTTTTTTTTTTTAGGGGGGAGGGTGGGGAATTTCCGACCAACGGGGGAAAATGTCCTACATTTAATAATATTGCATAGTTGTCGTTTTAATTCCATTGCATATCAAAAAATACTCAAGCGAAATAAGCGCCTACACTGAATTATTAATATACAGATGGTAAATAATATTTAGCGTACGCCATTCACTAAGTAATGTCGTCATATTATTGTAGGCGACATTTTTGCTAATATAACTTCCATCTGAGATTTAGGAGCCTCTTGACGACAGAAAATCATTTATATAACATTTATACATTTTTCTCGTATTTATATATACATATATATATATATATATATATATATATATTACAATAACACCTGTCGACTGTCGTCATCATCTTTCTTTCTGTACTGCTGTATATGCCTATATTATGAGTATGATATTTTTCGCAGTGTTTTTATACTGCGTATACCGTACTACAGGTATATACGGTATACATCCACGTTCGCGTGGAAACATACATATTTTATTCCGATCGGAGACACTTTAGGGTTTTAAAAATGTATATCATAATATACTTCATAGAGGGTACCGTACAATAATAATAACAATAATAAAAACAAATGCAACTGAAAACAAATACAAAAAATCATACAAAAAAAGTAAAATTATGTGCTGTATACTGTATAATAATAATAATAATAATAATTTATATTATAATGTTTCACTACACTTAGTATTTTATTGTTAATATTTTTTACCGTAGTATGTATGTGAATCATGTAAACACTGTCCGGCTGTATTTGTTGGTGAGCTGCAGTAGCTTTATTTGAATGTTTTTCGGAATGCCTTTTCAAAAATCTCATTGTAGGGACAAAAATCTTCAATTCAATAAAAGTTTTCAGCCTTTTTTTTTTTTTAGTACAACCGAATAATGTATAATAAATAGTTAATAAAGTGACAAACACAAATCAGAGAGTTGAGAATATAAGAGAGCTGGATGGTAAGAAAATGAGAGAGAAAGATATATATATATATAGAACATAATAAAATGTTAATTATATTTTTTTTAAATAGTTTATATATATAGTTATTCACTAAAGACTTTTGAATTTTCTTTTCTTAAAGAATTTAATTTGCTTTTACTCTATTGTCTCTAATCAGAGATTGAAATGCGTAGACATAATAAATATCTCAAGGAAAAACAACTTAATGTAAAATCTCGATGCATTCTTTGTAGTTTTATATTGAAATTTTCAATCGTTCAATGAGCCCGTGTATACTTTTCTGATCACCTTCCACTTTTCTTGTTTTGGTTTCTACTTTCTATTTTGATTTCGAAATTAAATATGGTTGATGTATCTTAATCATAAATTTTCTCATTCGTTATTTTCTTGACGAATTCAACATCAAATTAACAACTTATTACAATTGACAATAATTCCAATTATACCATTTCATAGTAAAAATGAAATACAATAAATTACTGTTGTGAAAAATAAGTAAAATCTATAATGCATTTACCTATTAAGATGTGGGTTAAAGATAAAATTCGGACAAAAACTATTTAAAATGTGGAAATAATTATAACTATAATAAAATTGTATCTTTATAATTCAATATATATTATTTTAGTTGTAATAATATATGGACATATTTTTTGTCACGTACTTTTTCACGTTACATTAAATTGAATCAATTTTATTTGGATATATTTATACTAAACGAAATATTCAAATATCACAAATTGTAGATACCTTCCTATAGATATATTATTATTTGTTTTTCATAAAATATATACATTTTTCCGAAGAATATCGTGCTTATAGTTGAAAGTAGTATCCAAATAATAATAACTTGAATAATAGGATAAATTAATGCAAAAGAGGTGAAGGGAAAAATGAAGTATCATACTATTCCAAACAAACGAATGGTACATAACATAAGTATGTGAGTGCCTAATATCATGTTGTCATGTGCTACTATACATATATATATATATATATATTATTTAGTAAATTAGGTTTAAATCGATTAAACATCATGTTCAATTATGTTACACGTCATATTATTTTTTTATATAGATACGTTTATAAAATGTATTAGTTTTGCTTTTTTGGAAAATTATAAAAATTAATAATAATTTATAAATACTTTTGCCCAGTCATAATTATATATTATATATATATATAATTATATATTATAATATTTATATTGTAGTTTTACTGGTTTTATTACCTTAAAATTAATTTAAATTTTCTTTGATCGTGATAATGTATGTTCCGACATCAAAGTTAAAATGCACATACATTAATAATATATACTCGTATATTATGTACGTAGACCGTAGGTATATTAGGTAGCGTAACAAAATTAATGTTTGATAAATTACTTTTATTTAATTTAGTTTATAAATTGAATTTTCCAATATACTTTTTTTTCTTTTGAATACTTTACATTTTATTGCGGTTAATAATGTACACTGAAAAAAATGGAAAAATGGACGACTTTCGTTAGGATTGTACATCAAATACCTATATTACCTATTTTATCTATACATTATATTATAGTCTGCTATTTTCAGAAGGCATGTACACGTTAAATATGGCAAAGGATGTATACTTATATAAAAACATCAGCAGGATGGGGTTAACCATCTAAATTCCCCATATGTTTATCCATGATTCCCACTCAGTATACAATTTATATATAGGTATATAACGTGAAATGCATTATTATAAATCCTAAGACTAGGTATATAAGTACCTACTAAAATATTATATATTTATTTTAATATATTAAATTTTATAGATTATTGCTATAACAATGCTGAGGACAGTTTAAACTAAAAATTTTTTTAAAAATATGCGATATATTTTATAAATAATAACATTTCGAAATAATTGCACTTTTTTAGTAATATGTACATTAGAAGACAATGAAGGATTAAAAAAAAAAAATCACAAAAAGAAGTTATGTCAGAACCATTGAAAGTATACACTATATATATACGTTTTAGAAAATAATGTTTTATGACAAAAAAACGATATAAGAACGAGACTTCTAAAGATTCGTTAATAAACTCGAAGCACATTCACTGATTATATGATATTATTATCTAGGTATGATTGAAGACGTTTTTAGTCATCTATATTGAACCAAATCTCCAAAGTAACTGCGAATAGAAGACTTGATTTGATCGCTGAATTTCATTGTTCATAAATACAAGACTAGTGATGACACTCTGGATCACCAGAGGAATCTTTAAATATTTAAATTAATTTAATTTAATTAATTGAATTTGATTGGCGAAGAACAATGTACACAGGAAAGTACAAAATATATGCGTTTAATATTTATAGATGTTTCGTATTTCAATGAGAATTTTGAGGTTATAATTGGGGGAGGGGATGAATCAAAAGTTCGCTGGCGTAAAAGTAAAGGAATTTAAGAGTTAAATTTTGTTATTAGTATATACCTGAAATGGCTCATTCAGTGTTTATAAAAACGTGTATAATTATTATATTAGTTATTTTGGTAGTTGACGGAAATTATTATTTATTATTCGAATAAGTAGGTAGGATTTAAAACAAAAAAATGTGCCCTAGAATTTATAGATTTACTCTAAAATACAGTATTATATTATATGAATTATTTATTATTAATTTCTTAACAAATGAGTTTTGCATTTTATACATTATGTGGGTGATAAATATTTATTTAGCCTAAAAGATATCATATCGAAATAATATGGCAGTGAGACTACACGTTTAATTTCAATTTACTCCATACATGACTACCATAAATTTTACGTTATCTCGGCGGTATAAGGAGTGCTTATTTATATCTTTTGTCAAAAATCTAATTCCCGTAAATCATTACATATATATTTCTTTGTGTTGTTTTATCTGAAAAAAAAATTCGAAAAACTTTTCGTTTCACACATCAATCCGATAAGATTCCTAGCTAGTAATAGCATGTACATGCATCATATTAATATCATATATTTGTATAAGAATAAAAAATAAATGTTTATACCAAGTGATATTTGAATGTATATGTTTTCAAACGAAGAAAAATAACATTCCGAGTTCGTTTCCTTCTTCTTTTTATTATTATTTTATTTATTTTTGACAAAACAATACGGGTTTTCTGGATTTTGTTATATACGCGCACACGCTGCCACGCCAACGCCACCGGGAAGTAAAACCGTCGTCGATTTGCCTAAGGGAGCCGAAAAACACGACGGGAAACCAACGGAAAACTTTTTATTTTTTATATTATATTTCGCAGTGTAACTTTGTGTGTCCATTGTAGCGTACTCGTATACTGAGAGAGAACGAACGAGACTGCACGATGAATTGAGGGGAGCGTATACTTCCGTTTCGATAAAATACTCGGTGCTACGTAATTGGAAATGAATATTATATATATATATATATATTATATAATAATATTATCGTGGTGGAAGGGGTATATAAATTAACCTGCTAATTCGTAACAATATTTAAATCGTGTACGGCGAATTTAATAATAAAATTGCGTTTATATATATTATTATAAAATGTTTTATGTATTCGAGATCAAGTTGTGCTGCCGGTACTCGCGCCTATGCATATCCTCATGCCGAAACGATATGATTGGAAACGGTGTCATCGTAGACGCACGGTCGATTACACCGAATCACTGTCGGTCTGCTGGACATCACGCTCACAGATCGTTGGAGTCTAACGTAGTTTCATTTCCTTTTTTTTTTCCCCCACGTCAAAAGTCTGAACGATAGTAGTTGAGTTAAACCCTTTTCGTATACGGATAAATATCCCCACCCTTTGATATCACTATGTATATATACTATATACACATGCGCATATATATATATATATATATACACGGAAAAATTGATATACGGGGGGAGAAAAAAATTGCGTTTCAAACACGAGGATCAACGTAGAAAATAATAGAAATGCATGTCATCGTCATCCGACCGTGTTCACGAAACTGAGAAAGACAGAGAGAAAATCGAAAAAGTATTGTAAAAATTGCTTTTTTCTTCAAAAATATATAATATGTATATCACGCATATAAAAGAGACGCAAATTCTCCAAAAGCTTTTGCCGGTATATTTATCTAGTTTAAAGTAATAATAATCTCTCTGCACGAGAGCACATAATAATATACACGAGTAATAATGGTCTGAAGTTTTAGAAAAACAAATGGATACCCGAGAAAACCACTACCCAATATGGATTCTTTTTTGGTAGAAAAAGAAATTGTGTATACTTAACAAGAGATCCGTATGATGTCGAATACCCAAAAGCAACAAGTATTTTTTCATTTTTTAAACAAATAGGTATGCATTTTGGAAAATACAATAGAAAATTTATTTAAAAACTTATTTATTCGTTATTCGTCCAACTGCTCCACTCACTATAAGAGCGTATATCCATTCATAGTTTTCTTCAATGCAAATGGGATTGAGGTTTAATTGAAAACGTATATGCCATTTGTTCGTCGATAATATATTCGCAAAATCCATTGCCCCTACGTGAAGTAACAATTTGAATATATACAATGTTATAATTATTATTATCGTCTACTTGCAAATGGGTTTATTTAGAGTCTAAAATTTTCCCATTTTCGTCACGCATTTAAATTAAAAGTTATATTTAAATAAATATAGGGTTTTTGGGGCATTCTTCTAATTTATGTTTTACCTAAGTACACGAATGTATATATAAAATATAGCCACAAAAATCGATTTGTTCCATATTGTTAGATAATAAATTTTTTTTTTTTTGTTATTCGAATTAAACCTGTATTGTACATAACGCCCAATTGGTAGGAATACAAAATATCTCCTCTCCATTAAAAATAGTAAATTTAATAAAAATACTATAGAATGAAAATATTTATACAAATAATAGGATAAACTCATATTTTAAAAACACAAATAAATATATTTAAGATAGTTAGGAACAAATATTACTATTTTATAAATTGTAAAAAAAGTCATAAAAGATGACCCGTAGTAACTACTGTAGAGATCACGTTTTATACAGGAGCATTTTACGATGAGAAATGAAAGAACTACAGAACTTGAAACAACGAAGGGATGCTGCAGAACTTAGTTATAGACATATGAAAATAAAAGCCGATGAAAAAAATATTTAGGATTTTATGCTTTCATATAATTAAAGATTCTTATTTAAATGTAAGAATACATATTATATATTATTAATTTTCCTGCGTTATATCAAAATTGTTGGTCTACACATTTATATAGTTGTATATTGTTACTATTAGCATAATTTTTTTAGTATATATATATAAATGAATTAAAATAATAGTAATTTTGCTAATATATACTATTAATATAAATACAGAAAAAACAATATTACCAAGCATAAAATAGAAATAGAAATAGGTAAATTTACAATATCTAAGATACTCCCCCCACACTTAAAATAAAAGATCATGTAAAAGTAAAATCATTATAGCAGTGAGAGGGGAAGGATGGCCTCTGGGTAGATCGTAACGCCGAGCTAAGGAAGACCTATTTTCTTTTTAAGTACTGTTTTTTTATGTTACGTGAGAAAATTAATTTAGACGTAAAAGTACATTTTCTTATTTATTGTAAAATATTATCTTAATACAACGACGTTATATGTATAAAATATTCGTTTATAGCAAATTCCATACTATAACATTTCATATTATAGGGGGGAGACTCGTTAGCAATTTAAGAAAACCGTCTAAAAAGTAGCTATTATATAGATAAGCCACGTAAACTTACGACGTAATACGCAGGATAAGACATGGTGTATAGTACTTAAAACGATCATAATATATATTATTGTTTTTTCCGATCTTCGATCCGTGTAATGCCTTACGTTAAAGGATTTTCAATCCCAATTTATTTGTTCATTTATTATTTAGTCGTAACAAAGGTATTACATATTTTAACTGGGAAATTATCTCGAAATGCGTTTCGATATAATGAATTGCCGTGTTATCGTTTTCGAATATCAACCTGTGTTATTAGAAATCCACATTTCTTATAAAAATGTTTGTAAAATATGTTTATTTTCTGGGGAATTTAAGAAAACTGACGAGAACTCCTAATATTCAATAATATTTTGTATCGTATTCTTATATTAAACAATATTATCGCATTTGTCATACTTATCATGTAAATATTGATTTGCAAGTTGTAACTGTGATTGTAACTGTTCTTTTGGTGGCTTGGGAAAACTTGTACATATAATAGTACAAAACTTACGTTTTATGGATTTATTTTTAACATTGTTAAAAAACTACTACACGACAAGTCATTTGCATATTCAAAACTCAAAAGTTAAAATCATCATATTGATAATATTTTCAGTTATCTTTATCAATTTTCATGTTATTTAACTTTGATTATATTGTTATGTTCAATACTCCAATGTTCATGTATACATGAAATAATGTAAAAAAAATTCAGTTTAACTTTTAAAAATTTATAAGTAATTTTCAGAAATATATTATTTTAAAGTTCTCCTAATTTTCTCAGTTTTTCAATAGTTCAGGGCAAATTAATTTCTTTACTTGAACTTGTCTAATTAAAAAAAAAAAAAAAATACACGTTTTAATTTTTACTTCTACTTAATAAGTAATAATATTATATAGTATCTCAAACGAGAATATATTAATTTTTATATGTATTTACTATTCGCATATAATTGTTTGAATGTTATCTGTAGAACATTTTTAAAAAATATTCACTAATTGTTTGGCCTACATCAGAAAGCATCAAAAATGAAAATTTCGACATAAAAATCGCAACAAATTTTAAAAATCATTGAATCGCTTAAGGAGATTGGATGCGATGATTGTCTGTCACACTCTATCACACATGTAACATAACAATTTATACCATTTCTATTTCGGACGTAACGATGGACCTAGTGATGCGATAAGGATTATAAAAATGTATTTGAATTTATTGTAATGTCTACTTTTGATTGACTTTCCCATATTTTTGATTTTTTCCCCTAAATCCGCCGAAAAAATTAAGTTAATATATTAGGATATTTAAAAATTTACATTTTACATTTTTGTAAAAATCAAGGAAAAACAATTTAAAAACTTGCAAAGTTGTTCTAAGGGCGCACAGTGGACGGATTTTCAAAAATAGCTGGACAAAAATAACAAATATAATATAAACTTTAATTTTAAAAACATAACCTTCTACAAACATAATTCTCATGGTAGCCTTTGGATCTTATCTTCTCTAATTCCACTATTCTAGTTATCCGTCTATTAATATGGTTCCTTCGCCAATTGTCAGTCCTGATTCCTATCATCTTCCTTTATCTATTCAATATTCATTCCATAATGATATCTATTCTCACATTTCTCATTCCTACAATGACTAAATCAGGGGACTATAATTCAATGTCTAATTTTCTAAACTCCTTTTACTGGGTAAGGGGCATTCAAATATTACGTCGGCACATTTTTGGCTTTTTTAGACCCCCTCCTCTCCCTTATCAGCAATTTTCAGCATATGTCCGACGACCCCCCATCTATTAAAAAAAATAAAAATTTCCGAATTTTATATGAATTAATTAAAAATAAATGAAAAATTTTCTTACATATTTTGAATTTTATTTTACATATTTTGATAAAAATACGTACATATTTTTAATTTTTTATTTTTATTACTGCTAACGTCAGTATAGTTCTAACCCCCCCCCCTCCCATCCACCTCGATAGCAAATGTAAACACAAGACAGACCCCCCCCTCTAAGCACTTACGTAATACTTGAATGCTCCCTAATGTAGATTTCACGACGAATTCAGATCAGTTTTTAGAATCCTTATCGCATTACTAGGATAATCGGTATATTGGAAATGGGATTTAGTGTCTTTTCAAATACTGTAGTCGTATTTATTTATATGTGCCTGTCCGTGTGAGTGAACATACCACCATTATTATGCCTAACGTATTTACCCACACTAAAGACCAAATACTACTCACACAAACACACCGCGTAACGTGAATAATTCAAATAATTACCTATATACAACCCCTTAATAAATTACCACTTCCAATCCCCTTAAATTGTTTGTTATGTTAGTGAATTGGATTTATACAATTTAGTATATAAATTAAGGTCGTGTATTTAGGTCAGGCAATGAACTCCAAAAATTGATTTTAATTTGTAAAAGGATCAATTTTGGTGGTTTGTGAAGAGGAAATTAAAAAAGTCAAAAATTTTCATCAATATACCCAATATAAAAATATATTATATTATTATATAAAATATTTTTTTTAAAAACTCATATTAACTTAATTATTTTAAATGGTAGTTATAATTATAGTTATCGAAACAAAATGTTCTTATATTTTATTGTATATATGGATATTAAGATATATTATACATTTTTCCTTCCTATACCTATATAGGTTATAGGGATTGTAAGTGGCGTAGGCACTAAGGGTTGATAAGATAATTTTTTTTGGAAACGCACATTTTTATTGCACTTTTATGTCCCTCTTCTAATTCTTTTCCAGTTTTCCAATCCAAATATTGCCTATAAAAATATAGATCGGTAAATAACAATATGCTTTGACTATTCGAACGATGTCACAAAATGATTATATACCTACTAAAATATTACAATTAAATACTATGAGATAGGTTCGAAAAAAAAAAATACAAAACAAATAAGCAGAATTGGTGTTTTTCTCTATATAACTAATATAAGGTATTTATATAACTTGCATTTTTTAAACTTTTGGACTTCCCAATATTTGTATATGATTAAAAAACTTTTTGAGTGAAATCAAGCGAAAACCCACTAAGTAAATCAACTTGTGTATTTTATTTCTCTTTATACGTCACTGATAGCGGCGGAAAAGTAATTGGGTTTCACAACCGCAGCCGATGTTCATTTTGTTTGGTGGCGTACACAATTAACTGATTACTCCCCGAATCTTGAAATTTAAAGTTAACAAAAGGTATTGTTTTTATATATTATGTACATTGTACAGGGTGATTCTTTTATCGTGCTCATCTAATATTCTCTGTGATTATTAATCTTTTTTTAATTTTTGTGTTTTGTAAACTTGAGTTATTCATGTCAGTACATTTTTTTTATAAAGATTTTTCTTACCAATTTATAAACTTGTTTTTTTTTTAAGTTTTATACTTTTTTTAAACGACAATTTATATTTTTGACTCGATATTACAATAACACAGTATATTTTTCTAAAAACTTTGATGTATCAATATCGAATATTAAACCAATAGTTAATTACTTATTGTTAGCGTTTAAAGTTTAGAAGAGAGTAGAGTAGAGTAGTGTGGGGTACTATTAAAGTTAGGTATCCTCAGTCCCTCTCCTATCTAAACATTAAATACTTTTAAATAATAATGACGGATGGATCAATATTCGATATTGATACATCAACATTTTCTCGAAAAATATTTCGTGTCGGAATATCAACTCAAAAAATATAGGCTACCATTTATGAAAATAATTAAAGTCTCAAAAATGACAAGTATGATAAATAATAAAACATATTTTATTTATAAAGTTTAGGGAAATGAGAATCTCAAGTTTTTAATAAAAGAAAAAAATGCTGGCGAGTAAGGGTTGAACTTAGGGTAGTAGGTAGGGTACTTTTCTTGTAGAGTAGGATACTGAAGGTGATGAATATATATTGAATTTGAAAGCAATGATGAATCATTTATTTCGGTAAAGTGATTCTGAATGAAGCTTCGGTGTATATAACGCGAGTATAACAGTCAGTAATAACAAAAATTAACCATTTTATGATAGTATATAACAGCCCAGAATTGGGAAAAAAATTGTCAAAATTATTTTTATGTGAATATTGGATTTTAGTACATTTATGTGAAAATGTAAAGACTAAATTATACTATAAAATTATACTAGATTTTCACAAAATTGGGCTTTTACCGTTTTTCCTTGATATTTTTTCTTAGGCATTTATTGAAAAATTAAAAACAAAATGACCTTTCTAAAGTACCAATAAAATATTATTTGCTACCGGAAAATGGTGTTAAATATTATAATAATTTGAACATTCCTTCTTATAACATTTTTGTGTACATACTTAAAAAAAATCACATCATTATAAAATAAGATGAATATTCACATTAAGTGAGCACATTTAAAAGAGTTGCTCTTTAAATATATTATAGATTGAAATTATTGTACGAGATTTAGGGGTAATTATGTCTAAAAAAAAAAACGATAAAAATTTACCTATATAAATACGTAGTGTTCCTTATAATAATATTATAATATATAAATATATAATATATAATTATATTTTCGTTTCCAGAACATTTGGCAAACAATTGCAACAATCGCATTTAAAAATTAAAAAAGGTCGATATTACGGGTGCCCGACATTATTAGTGTCTAAATGCGTGACCGCAGGCCGTAGGATGCGGCATATCGCGATACGAATCCAAAGGCCATATAAAAATATGTATTTGCTATAAATTATAATATTATTCTTAAAATACGTTACCTAAAAATATTTGCCTACCTACACAATAAATAAAATTCCTTTCGAAATATTAACCTTAGCGTGTAGGAATAAAAAAATATTATATTTTCTCGCATTTATGCACTTCTATATTTATGTCCTACATAAAAAAAAAAAATTTCAAGGGCAATTCGAAGCCATCCAAGCTCCTTCAAGCTTTCAATATTAATATTCGATGTACCAATATAAAAATTGTAATATATATATTTTTTAACTTCCCTTAATAGTCTTAAAAATCTATAAAATTTCAAGCATAGGTACATAATTGTAAACACAGAAAAACCATAAAAGTATTATCATAAAACAATAACATTTAATGGCTACACTACATTATATTTTATGTATTTAATATCAAAATTAAAAAAAATATATAACTATTATTAGTATTTAAATTTTAAAATTGACTATACAATAACGACTATTACATATTTAATGTTGTTTGAATAGTGACTATACATAATATATGGGCATATTTCTTGAAATATTCTATAAAATAATGTTTTCTGTGCTTTTGGACTTAATCTATGATGCTAATAAAACTTTATTTATAAAAAAAAATTTAATGGATAGTTAAACTGATTATGTTGAAAAATATTTTAAGTGTCTGCACAAAGTTTCAGTTATACAACAGTTATTTTATTTCCATATCCACTATAAACAAGATTTGATATTTACTTCCCCAGGCATATTTTGCAAAATCAATTATTATTAGAAATTTGATTTTTTCATTTTTTTACACTATCTGAAACTGAAAAGTACGATTTTTAGTGCGATGCATTTGTGTAAAATCTCACACAGTCGATTGTTTTAAACATAAACATTTTAATTAAATGGTCTACACCTTCCTCACCCACTGCGACCGATTGAAATACTTATACAAGATGTGATAAACAAAAAGGAGTGTTGTTGATGAATAATGATTATCATTTAATCCATGAATATTCTTATTGTTATTATTACATAATTTAAAACAAATGTAATAACATGAATAATTATCAGCATGGAACAAAAAAATTGAAAATTAATTCACATTCCTTCATAATAAATAACTAATTATTATCAGATGGTGTCTGAAACGTTTAATTTGACTTGAAGGTATCCACCATTTAGTTAACAGCTATTTTATTAAATTTATTTTAAATACAAACATAAACATATTTTCGATGTTTTCCTATTTTAAGCGTTTTTATTGTTTTAAATTAGAAAAAAAAAAATTAACTATTTTCCCAACTCAGTTTTTGACAGATTTATCAATTTTTTTTTTTCAACCGTCATAGTAATTTATCAATCGAATGATCGAATGAAATAGCTTTCTAAGTATTAGATTATTATGTAAAGTATTGCGTGTTGACAAAATGGCTCCCGATGTGCACGTGTCTATATAATTCATACCTATACATATTATATATATGCTTGTCGAATGTGCAGGAAATCGAAATTTGTACATTTTATTTATACACTTCATAAAATATTCAGTGTAATTTCGATTCCGCAAATTTCACCAAGCCTTTGAGAGTAATGATAACATCAGTTTTACATGGAAGGTAACGCGTAGTATGTAATGTGTATTTACTGTAACGTAACATTTTGAAAAATAGTGATATGAAAAACAATTTAAATAAACCGAATATGGGGGGAATAAAATTTCCAAGTTTACAATAAAAGATTTCATGGATTATTCAAAATGTAAATATATGGAATAATGAACAAGGGAACGTACACCCCAATATTAAAATGTTAATATATTGATTTTGTACTAAAGAGCGATTCGTTAATTTAGTTAAATATGTATATGGAAATTTATATAAATATATAAGAGTATGTATAGAAACAAAAACCGTATTTACTATATTTTAATTAAACAATAGTATAATTCGTTTTAAATTAATAGACGCAATGAAGAAGCTTTTGATGTTATACACACTGCACAATAGTATAAAATATGATATATTTTGTTTTATAATATATTGTTTTAAGTTCTTTTCGAATTACGCAGAAATGTATTAATACCAGAAAATGAAATAAAAGATACTTACACGTTCTATATGCAATACAATGTTAGTAATTAGTAATGAAAATATATATAAAATCCTATATAAAAATACCCAAAAAATTAATCAACGATTAATTTTCATTTTTTAATATCAAAAAGCAATCTTCTTCTCCTTCGCCTTCTCTCCCAACTATTTGGGGTCAACCACCCTGGTCCTACACTTCCACTTAACTCTATCTCCCGCATCTTCTTCACTTACTCCCACCTTCCTCATATCACTCGCCATTACATCCCCCCATCTCTTTTTCGGTCTTCCCCTCCCCCTTTTAC
>JAIPRL010002171.1:25119-64943 GCA_025469235.1 Pemphigus obesinymphae | reverse complement strand
TCAAAAAATAATGGATGGGCAGAACTTCAAAAAGTCAATAGTATTCATAATGGCACTGCACTAAACGTAAATGTGGAACAGTATGATTCAAATGATTTAGTTTATATGAAATATGCACCGATTACATTGGTTGACGTGGAAAGGTCTTTTTCTATGTATAAAAATATATTAGCACCTAATAGAATGAGTTTCAATGAAAGTAACATGACTAAATATATGGTTGTGAATTCCTTTTTTAATATTTAATTTTATGTGTAATTGAAATTTGCTTTTTTTAGAATTAAATTAATAAATGCTTTTTTTTGGCTTTTTTTGGCTACTTAAAATGCTTTTTTTAAGGATTTATTTTGCTACAAAATCCGAGCCCTAATAATAGGGTAACAACATAACAATATGTCTACAACGTGTATGCTACCATACATAACAGTTGTTAAGTAGAAAGTGCACCATTATACCCCAGGTTACTCTAGGTAGATATTATAGAATAATGCACATTATAATGTATATAATGTGTACTGCGTATACTGTATAGGTAATGAATATTATTGGTAAAAAAATAAGAAAAAAATTTCAATAAATCATAAATGAATCGTGAAAATATATTTATATTACACAGTTCTCGAAAAATAATTTAAAAATATAATAGTATTGCGATTAAATATTTAAATAATACATATATTTAAGTTTTACAAGAAGACATAAAACTTTATAGTGAAAAATTACGTAGATGGTATCTTCAATGAGATTAATACCGAGTATAATGAATGTTGAAAAAACTCCATGTTTTTGTATTCTGAAAAAAAAAAAATTTATTATAAATACGCCATTACAAAATATTATAAAAACACTAAATGGGCGGGAGGTCGGTCATAAATCATAATCAATATATTATAATAATTATTTAGGTATTATTTCATCATATTATTTAATATAATAAATGGAAATAGGTAGGTATATTGTATTAAAAAGTGTACGAATAACTTTTGAGGGAGTAGATATAAAATAAATGCAGTACCTACGTATATTTATGTAATTTTAATACCTATTAAACTATCGAAATGTGAGAAGAGAATATTTTTTATATTTTAGGTTGGCAATTTTGGTAACATTATAACTATCAAAATTGGATACGAGGGGGCCGAAATGCCAAATATATCCTTAGAAAAATTATAGTTCACTATATACTATATAGCTATAGGTATAGTTCACCAACTGATATAGGTATATACTTATTTAATTAAATATATATACATACACGTGTATATGAAATATAATTATTCTGAATATGTATGGGTTGTAAACGTTTACGGTATCCGATTTAAACATTGTAATATTTTTACTAATTATTATTATATAATTACAAATTGTAATAAAATTTAAATATTGCATTACTAAAAACAGTGATTTATTTTATTTACACCCTGCCGGTATAATGAACATTATTTTCGTTACCGACATGTTATACCGATAAAAAAATATGTACCTACGGCAAAACATAATTCCGGTACAGATATATACAGTCAATGTTGAAATTTAAAACTTAGGCGAAAAATATCAATAAAATCAATTAATAATATTATAAAACTAGAAATTTAATGAATTTAAACTTTTACGGATTATTGAAAAAGTATAATTTAATATATATATATATATATATATATATTTTTAATTTATAAGAATTGTTTCGTCTTATATTTACATAGGTATATATAATTTATACCGACACATATATAATATATTGTTGTACCTATACGTTTTGTCGGAGAAATAAGTACCTGCATATACATTATTCAAACGATAATTCGACATCCTTACATATATATGCTATGATAAAATAGATATTTAAAACAAATTATAAATCAGTTTTGAGAGGAGGAGATCAGGGACCAAATACTAAAAAAATCCTTGGTCCTATATTGTATACAACTTTTATATATATATATATATATATTATATGTTTATGAACATTTCACATATTACATGTATCCAAATTGATAATTTCAATAATATATTATATTATAATATACTATACGTTTCATACTTACAAACTTGATCATATCTGTCTATCGACGGAATAGGCTGATGTATGGATTGTAAGTCACTGGGTATGTGTAAGGGTATGATGGATAAGCGTAGTACGGTGCATATGTTTGGGGGTATGTGACAAAGAATTGGGCAGAAGCGGCGACGATCAAAGCCAATGCGGCGACAACCAATAACTGTATGGAGAAAAAAAAAACATTTGTTATAGGTACAATATAAGTCTGTATGTAGGTACTTTCAGTGCTTGAAATTAATCAACACTCGCGTTATACACGCTGAATCAAATATCATTGGTAGAATTAACAATATGCAATAATCAAATTTTAACAAACGAATATTTGTTGAAATAATACAATTTTTATTATTTTAATGTATATATTGGTTAAATGAATAAAAAATGTGTTTACAATAACAAATTCATGTTGTAAATTTCACAAAATATATAAGTTATAATTTAATAAAAATAATTTGCAAAATTAATACAGATTTTATTATTATAATAAAATATGTTATTAAATCGAAAAAACATTTTGTTTGAATTGACTATTTTGATTAAAAAATAGGCGTTTGTTCTACGAAGAAGAAAGAAAGAAATGAACACAAAATATTTATAAATGAATTAACAAAATATTTGTTAATTCAAATAAATTTGTATTCAATTGGACAATTTTACCCAAGACGTTGATAAAAGATATTGTTAAATCAATAATACGTTTTGTTATTTTACTGTTAAATTAACAAATATTTTATTTCTAAATCAACAAATATTTTATTGGATGTACCTATATTAACAACCATATATTATTAAATTAATCTATATTTTTATTGAAATCACAGATATATTTGGTTCAGTGTAGCGATAGAAAACATTTTAATTTCGTAAAATGCTTTTCGTCATAAAAAAATGTAAACATTTAACATAGGGTATTAGGTAGACATAAACTATAGGAATATCAATTATAGCAATATATAGTACAAAGTGTTTCATTAATGACTGCCGTTTATAATTATTAATTAGTGATTACACTCTACATTCAGATTACACTCTGAAGCTGAAAAATAGAAATATTTTTAAAACGTATGAGTTTAAAAATAGTCTAACCAAAATTCCTTTGAAAAGATGTAAAACGAAGACGAATTAGAATTTAGAGTTTAGAAATATTATACGATAATAGTAGTGTTACAATATTGAATACAGTATAGATAAATTATGTCATTAAATAAAATAGTAAAATAAAAACAGATCCTAGTAAAAATTATTAATATTATCTAAATATTATAACGTTTTAATAAATTAGTTAATTTAGGCTATAATATTATAGGTATATATAGATAGATACAAATGATGATATTTGAAATTGGTAAATTAAAAATCCGATGGATTTTATATTTTTATGATACATGAAAATGTATACATAACTCCTAAGTCATAAGTATATTAATACCACCAATACTACTCACCAATAACTTGTACATGATGATTTCTGAATATGGATTCAGATAAACTCGACGAATGAAGTAGATATTCGAATGTATCGATGCAATGATTGTAGATGACTGATATTTTCTCCAAAAAATTTTCTGGTATTTATATCGGTTTGTATTTCGAAAAGTTCTTGAGGATCCCACTTAAATACGTGATTTTTTCAAAACTGTATGACATATATTCGAATAACATTGCCAAATTTTTTTTTTATTCGCATTGAATTATTGTCGTTTACACTGTTAAAACAAACCTGTTTGGTAAACCGACACGCTATACAGTGGGTGAATCGAACTACAAGTCTGCATATGCAGAAAAACCGGCATCTTTGGAGGTATCAAGGTATTTGGAGGAGGACAAAGGTTGACGACAATAATTTTTATATCGTTATTATTTATTTTGTTGTAAATAAATAATCAGCCCTCTTGATGTTTTTAACAGAAAAAACTATCAAAAAACATTAGGTATCTTTCTTAACCCACTTTAAATATTATATTCGGTTAAATTTGGGTACCCGGTACATATTATTTATAAATTATAATGAGACATACAGATAATATACTGACGAGAGCATAGCTATAGCGATGACAGTCATCACTATAATATAATAATATTATATTGAATGACGATGAATTTCACGAGATTTGATAACATTATACCTATACCTACTTTAGACACAGAACACTGTGCTTTAGATATCTACATTCGAGAATAGATAGGTACGTCACTTTTCGAATTTTCCCAATTATTTTTAGTAGGTACTTACCTAAACTAACCAAAAATTACGGTAAAACTGAAAACTGGCATTTTTACGGATCGTTTATTTTTGTGCAACAATTAATAATATAATGTAGATTACCCGCTATATAATTTCCAAATATTATGTTGAATATATTATTCGTTATTCGTGCTAAATATAATTGAAGTATCTGTACTATATTGCGGAGGCTTAAAAAAATGTATTCGTTTTAACTGTTTAAAGTTTTTAGATCAAAATTTAAAGATCTGAAATATTATATGAATATATAATTATTAATTGTGTATAGGTAGATATAGTAGTTAATTTTTTTTCCATAAAATATACAGCAAAATTAGCTGAGACTGCTGAGAGTATATTATGGTACATAATATATGTATATATAGAGACAAGTTCTCAAACTTAACCAGTACCCAAGTAGCCGATAGTATACTGGTGCCAGTAGCTAAAAGTTTTGTATGGGAAATGCTAAAATCCTATGTATAATTACCCTTCAGGGCAAAATGCTTACTAAAAATATTGAAAAATTCCGTTAAAAATGTACAATAAACCCCGAAAATTGACATTTTTAATGTTCAATTATAAAATACTAGTCGATTAAAAATGATAAAAATCATTTTAAAAAACAGCAATTAAAAAATAATAATGTGGAGGGGTAAATGTGATTTTTAATGACAGTTGTCCGATTTATTTTGGGGGTGAGTCGGAGGTTATTTATAGCATATTATGGATAATTTATATGTGTAAATTACTAAAGTTATAATTCGAGGGTACCTTTCTATATCGGTACCACATTGGAATCAATAGCGTGCATTTGTAAAGGGATATATTATTATATTATAGTATATTATACAGATAGTCGGTGATAGGAAAAAAAAGCCAAAGATAAAAAAGCCAGGGAAAAAAGACAAATTATTCTAGTTTGGATTTTATACATATATAATAAAATAATGATAACTAGGTATTTTTATTACATTTTTATTAATTTCTCATAATATAATGGGTATAATCACATTATAATTAACGGTATAATAAATAAATAATTTTCAATTATATCACAGATAATATTAATATATATTATAATTTTATAATATGTGTTAATGGTCAGTATTAGTATTCTATGGTAATAATTTCATTATATTTATTATTTTATAGAATATTTATTTTGTATTATCTTTGGATTCTGATTATTATTCATATACTAAAGTATTCTAGATTTTTTAACAGCAATTGCACATACCATACATTTTTACTAAGAGTTTTTTAATATTAAGAATTTGAGAATTAACATTATAAAGATTATTTTTGACTGTATAAGCTCTATACCATATTATATTATATCTGTGATTATCGAAAACGATTTATTTTTAATATGACAACAAATGCAATGAAAAATACCTAGTTATCATATATTATTTTGTTATATTATGTATGAAATCCAAACTAAAACAATTTGTCTTTTTTTTTCCTAGATTCCAGATAGTCATAGTTCATATGTGAAAATTCTTTAGTTTTGATTGAAAATCTATATATAAAAAAAAAAAGAATGAATGAAAAAACAGGCAATGAGGAGATATATTAAATACGTTTGAAGTTAATATATGGAACCGTAAAGCCGTGTTCAAGAGGAAATTGAAGAATAATATTATGTTCTTGGGTGTAATATATTTTTTTCGTGTGAAAAGAAAGGGTGGGTTTAATGGATATTGTATTTAAATATCAAGAAATCACAACGAAAAAAGTTAATATGTGGTTTTTAGTTATATCCGAACATTTACTCATGTTATATACTGCAGGATATTTCTAAAGTGAATACCGAAAATTCGCACATTTATACTCAACACTAGCTGCAGGGCGATACGACGGCAAATGTTTTGAAAAAATTTTCTTCCTTTACAACCCATGTTTTTAAATTATTATTCATAGTACCTTTATTATATTGAGATCAACGTGAAAATAAATACACGATGATATTTTCTGCAAAATTCGCATTACGAATCAATTATATGTCACATTATTTTCCCTCATTTTCGCCCATTTTTGAACATTTTCACGCTCGCCCTAGTAGCTCGCCGTAGGATAGTCTATACTATATCGTCCCGTGCGGCATTCCCGCCAAAGACTCCCAGAAGATACCCTGCAGAGTGCAGGTGGTGTCCTGACAACATTTCTAAAATATTACATTATTCCCACTGCTCTCCCATTGCAGTCCTGCTCCACACGTGTCCGAGATGGAATTCCGCCAGGTATAGCTGGTACCTATCCTATCCACTACCCGTGTACTTATATTTTATACTTATTACTTATAAGTTAGCACTAAACTACATTATAATATATACTTGGAAAACGATAATATTTTCAAGATATTTGTCGAAGAAAATATTTTATTATGCAAAACATGCCACATGTAATCTTTTGTAGGTAAGTGTTTTTGAAATATACTACTATAAAAATGATGGTAAAAATATATTTTGATTGCCCGTAATGATAAGGTCTCGGGGAATTTTAAGGTATAGTACATGGAATAGTATACAATAATAATATACAGGCATGGTACGGGAAATGTTTGAACCGTCACTGCAAATTTAATAACAGTCCGGTCGGAATCGGAATGATTTCAAAGTGTGTTATACACTCCGGTAAACTCATTCTTTTGGGTTTTCTCCAAAGAAGTCGTGTCCCCCTTCCAATGGGACCCATGGATTTGGACTTTAAGCAAAAAGGGAGTAGCCGAAATTGCGGGGCGCTATGGTCCACATCCCCAAGAGTTATGAGCAATTCAAAATTCGGTCCAGGAATACCCAAAAAATGGACTTTTAGTATGTTATATAACTTAGTGTACAACGCATTTTATTGCCACAAGGTTCGTTCTGGTTTTTATTGAAATAATTACAAAAATGTTCCCTCCTTTGCCGTGCCTGTAATCAAATACCATTAGGTACTCGAGCATTTATGTATCCATGATTCGGACTATATAATATGTTTGTATCGCTGGGGCGTATCTCGGTATAGGTTTTCGGCGAGTTCAAAAATTGTTAAGTAAGTGAATGCCGGAGGTTCGAATCCAATCACTGGACTTAAGGTTTTCTTTTTGCAAAATTTTATAGCAAAAAAAAAAAAGACTTATCTGTGTCTGCGAAACGTATGCGATTCGAGCATAAGGGTAAGCAAAAGCAATTCGATCCCAGGTTCCAACGATGAGGGGCGTCATTTCAGTTTTTTTTTCGAGTGTGCGAGCTTTTAGGCAGGTTAATTTGAACATTTCACCGGGCCATTTTTCACGTTCTAATGCTACGAAAATACTTTTTCAAAAAACTTAAATAGACAAAAAAATAAATAAAATTTCATCGACTTTTTTTTCGAACTATTACTGCGAAAATATTCCTATACTTCTTCAAAAACCTAACTTTTTTTGGTCGGCCCAGTTATATTTTATGGCGACGCAATAGAGCATTGACAGGCCATTTTTAAATCAGTAGTGGTGCCATTACACACCCTGACCCCCCCCCCAAATGACGCCCCTGGTTCTAAAGTTAGGAAATTTTTATACGAATTTTTAATCATCTCCCGCCGCGAGATTGACAATCTATAACATCATGTGACCCCTTGGGAGCCCCCCTCATTCGTGGGATTAACATTTTTTAAAAATTTTAAATACAATAAAATATAATGGACGCTCAAATGGAACACTAGTGGGACAGTACATGGACTCCCTACTCTCCCACTAAGAACTCCGGTATAGGTATTCTCTAGGACTCTCTGTGTTACTATATATGCACAGTGCTGTAGTGTCGGCTAATGTCACTATGATGAAAAATATCGATACGTATGAAATTTAATTTAATTATTTTTATTGATTATCATGAAATACTTGTATAATGTAAAAAATCCAAGTTCTTTTTATCTAAAAACCATGTTTATTCATTAGGTAGGTATGTTAGAGGTCAATAAACAAATTATACCGTACCTAATACGTATATTCTGAAAATGTCTCATACGCGTATAGGTATGCGTTTAATGTGCAATACGAAGTTATCAAATTGCGTTAATCAAATATTGTACATTTCTACATATTATAACAATGAGCTCAACCAGGGAGGGCTTTGGGGACTATTGTTGATTGACCTTTTTATTTTTTTGCTCATTTATCTTTTTTCGAGACAATATTACGAGTTTTAATGGGTATTTTAGAGCTATAATTGCACCACTGACTATATAATAATGTGTTAATGATGAAAATCGCATAGAATATCGTTAACGTATACAAACTCCAAAATTCCTACTCGATTCCTTCTGGTGGAAAAGTAGCTCACAGAAAAAAATAATCAACTGTAATCTACTGTAAAATCAATAGCTTAGATAATTATATGTATAGCTTAAATAAATAAATTAATAGTTTAGATAGATTTGAAAATCTGGTTGACAATTATTGTCCTTTCCTAAAATTTACCCTATATACAGACGTTTATTTTAATTTTTTTATGTACCGTCCAACGCCTGCAGTTCGCATATTATCGCCTTTTCGTGTACGTATTGTATTATATATTTAGACATTTCAAATTTAATATTTTGTCACTGATTATTACATATGAAATTTTCTATAATATGTTGACATATATATTTATTGTTCATTTTTTGCAACCACTTTAATTTTATTTCATCTCCTTGGGCCAATGTTACCAATATTCGTCTGCTGTAGTATATATATATATATATATAAATATACTTCAAGATTACATTTTTACAAAATAAATATCAACAGGTTGTACATACAGGGTCATTCAAACTACAGAAATATACTGTCATAATACGAGTATTATACATATATATTATATATATATATATATTTCAGATACATATAGTTGAAGTTTACGTAACACACAATACATGTAATCCCTACCATTTTTGTTGCATACAATTCCAATGACCTTGTTCGTAAATAACTATACCTACGTGCTTTAAATTATATAAAATTTTTAAGAAATTTTTTATTTGTATTTTTCAAAACACTGTTACTATTTATTAAGCGTTCACAGACTTTCGAAATAATATAATATATATTTGAATAAATAAATATTTTAAACATTTAGATTTTGAGCGGTGTGCAGCGGCTCAACGATGTGTTTTGTTTTTTATATTTTTTCGTGACGTGCATACACTTTTTCGGGCAAAAGGAGTGAAGTAAGAATTATTCGGCACAGAGGAATTTCACGGGGAATTCGTTCTATATAGGTAGTTATGGTACTTTATATATAGAAGTCATTTTTTGGTTTTCTAAGTAGTTTTCAAAACCGCAACGAGAATATCGTACGAAAAGTTGTTATAAATTTGAAAACCACAAATAAACTATAGTTACCTACGGTTACAGATTCGTCTGTAGACGATATAATATGTAATGTTCATAACCAGGTACCATATCACGGTTATATCTACGACTGCAGTGACAGCTGTCATTTAAAAAGCCAAAAATTATATTATAAATCGGAAAACTAAAATGCAAGAAACTTGAAATTTACGGCAAATATTTTCCACCGCGCTATATATATGTATGTATGTATGTATGTATGTATGTATGTATGTATGTATGTATGTATGTATGTATGACGTCGACAAGTCGTATTTTTTATTAGCCATATAAGTATATGCACTACAATAATATGTACCTAAACACCGAAGCTATACCGCTCAGAAATATGTTTTATCGAAATAAATTATTTTTCATTGCTTTCAAATTCAATCCGTCTCCAGTATATCCTACAAGCAAAGTATACCTATACTTCCACACCCTCAACTGACCGGGGTGGTTTTTTTTTTCATTCCTTCGCGAGCAACTTTTCGAATAGAGGCAGTCGACTGGGAATTTCGGAGTTTTATTGATAGCGAATTGATTCTAGTCGGTATATTAAATATGACATTTTTCGAATTTTCCAGTAGTATTCCTACCATTTGAAGAAAAACTACATTATTTATACCTATGTATGATTATATTTTACACTATTTTTTTTTCCAAGGGGAAATAGGCGAGCGGGTTTAAACTTGTATTTAACGCCAAAATTGATAATGAGATAAAATATATAGATATAATATATCTGTTAATACTCCACCTATATCCTACACGAAGTGTGAAGTGCTTCCCTGCGCAGATTTAAGACGGGTGTTGGCTATATATATGTATAGTCCTAAAAATTTGAAGACCAAGGCTTTGTGTATTTTGTAAATAAAGCTATATTAGGAAATATAATATAAAATATATTAAATAATCATAATAAAACATACGCGAACATATTGTGTACTTTTCAGCTAGTACACTCTATAAATATATATAGGTACCCCAAAATATTGTAATCAAATTTTCTACATACATATCTATTAAAATTCAATGTTCTCCGAAAAATTTTCATTTTGGATAAAATATAAATAATATTTACACGTTTTGATTTTTAAATCCGATAAATATATTTCTTGAGTAATAGACGTTCAAATTTAACTTTTGGGACACGGCAGAGTGGTGCAGCACAAGTGTATAGTAAGTACGTCATTTTTAACATATATTACGTTGTATCAAAACCACTGAAAATAACAGAAAATTTTCATAAATTGGAGAATAATATTACACTTTTGATTGCTCGGAATCGTTTTATCTAAAGGAATTCATTAAGTATTATCTAATTTATTTATTTGCTTTAAAAAACCCCTATCTGACGGAGCGAAGTGCTGCTACCCTCTACTGAACGGCTTTTTTGATTTGATTTTTAATAAAATTGTAGTGAAAAGAAATATATATAGGATAAATCATTGATTTTATAATATAAGTACGTGTACATACATTTTAAATTTGATAAAACAATTATCAATACAATAAACCTAACAATACCAAACAATATACCTAAATTGTAATATCGTAGGTAATTTTAAATCAAAAACTGGTATATATTTTTCATTTTTGTAAAATGAATTATAGGTACTAGGGCTCAAAATATCAACTTTAATAACTTTCAAGAATAATATATATATATATATCTTATTGTTAACTATAAAAGACACAGTAGAAAAATAACAGGTATTCTTATATTAATAACAAAATATGTTGGTTTAATATAAGAAAATTGCATTAAATAGTTGATGACATTGACATATCTAAGATTGTTTATATGTTTACTATCAATAAATGTGTTATGATTATAATTCATAACAATATTATAAAATTAATCGTAATTGATATATTTAATACAATTAAATATAAATAATACTCTCATTTTATGATAATATTATTTTACCAACTAATAGTTTGTAGAACAATATCAAAGTGTTACATAAAATCATATTGGTTGGAGTCTTTTACAAAAATATATATTTTTTTTTTTTTTCAAAAATTATAAATTACAATACAAAATAAATTTATAATAATGGTTGATACATTCAGTGGAACAAAATTATAACTTAAAATAATTAGCTGAAATGAATACTAAATTTTATCAATTAAAAATTAGTAAACTGTTTGTATCATACACATAATACATTATTCAATTAGTTTTTAAATACAATTTTGATTGTTCATTCTTCTTGATTTGATTGTTTGCTAGGTAGATCGGCTGGCCTTCTTTGCAGGGGCCTTCGCTTGGCTAACAATGATGATAATCGATTTGTGGACGATGTTGGCGCTTCAGTCGTGCTAGTCGTAGTAGAAGAAATAGGTTGTTGTTGATCAATGTTTTCTTCATTTTGAAATTCTTGAGTTTGATCATTTTCTTGTTCATTTTCTAGCACTGGTTTAGGTTCTTCTGATACTGGGGGTTCCTCGGTTTGGATTGACTTCTTTTTAGGTAGCAAATTTGATAATAAATGCTTTCTATTTTGTCCAATAACAGGAGGGGCTAAGGTTTGTTGCTTTGGCGCGAGTGCAGCAGATTGTTTTTCTGGTACACGGAATCTAGATCTATTCTTAAGCTTTGAAAGTGAATCCGGTGCTGGAGTTGGGCTTGTTTCTTGTACCAATTCCTAGTAAATATAATAAATATATTTATTAATCTTATGTTTTCGAAAACAGATTTATGAATTTCATAAAAAAATATAATTTTTTGGAACAAACTTTTTCTTCTACTTCAACTGGAGAACTTTCAGCGATTGGCGCTTGAGTTGTTGATGGCGATGAAGACGCGGTTGTTGACGATCCTTTTCCTCCGAAATTTAACCTCAAACCTGGTCTCAATGGTCTAATATTTGGTCGCAGTCTGTTTCTATATAATTATATGAGATATTATACATTAGTAACATTATTGTGAATAATTCAAATTGTTGTAAAATAAACACATACCCAACAGCTTTAGCAGTAGTTGTGGATGTCGGCTCTGAAACTTCGTATTCAGCAACATTGCCTTCTTCCTCTTCTGTTACATGTGGTGCTGCTGGTGTTGTTGTTGTTGTTGTTGTTGACGCTGAAGTTGTAAATTTGTTTCTACTATTTTGTCTTCTTAAATTTGACCTTTAATATCATAATGTATACTTATCAATATTTTAAATTCTAATCTAAAGAAAATGTTTTTGTTTTAAAACGATTTATATTTATATTTACCTTTCGGCAAAATTAGGTTTTGGTGATACTGATGAAACTTCTACTGTTTCGTCTATTGGCACTGTACTTGATATACTCGTAGGTTTGCTTGCACGTGTTCTTTGTCGGCCAAATGAAGGTTCTATAAAATATATTAATTAATGAAGTGAAATTAAGTTATTTGAGCTGTACACGTAAATTTCATCTTATAATATGGCTAAGTGAAAATGTTTTAATTAACTTCAGACATCTTATCAAGTAAATTATCAAAAACGAAGAAAATAAATATTATAAAGATAACATTTATTTTCCTCTTCTACCTAAATTAATTTATATTTATATAATTATTAAATATATAGATAGTACGTATAATTGCTATTTATTATTATATGTATAGAAATACTATGAATAATATTAACGATTATAATAAGGATGGTAAAACATATAAAAATAATTACTTTGTGCTCTAGTTACTACTTCACTTTCAGTGGTCGAAGAAGATGATTCTTTATCGAGAGCGGCAGTAGAAGATTGATACCTCTTACTATAGACAGATCCCTATATAATACAAAATATTATAAGATCAATAAATATCGTCATAAAATAATAATATATAAATAAATTACACCCAGTGATACTTTTTTATGTCATATACGATATGGGATTCTAACATTTTATATTGACTTGCGGCCAGTATACTTAAATTAAATTACAATCATACCATATACATTTGTGGTTTAAAACTTCCCTGAGAATATTTAATATTATACTGTGAACTAATGTATATATAGTCTTATCGTTCTAATATTCTATAGTTCTATAAGAAGCGAAAAAAATGTACTTATTGGTTTTATAAATTTATAATAATCTGATTTTTTTATTTCTGTACTCTGTATAGGTATATATTTTTTTCGGGTAGTCGATCAGAAGTTTCACAGTAAAGAAGTTTTTTAATAGCCAAAATTGATTCTAGTTGGTACCTACTTTGAAGTATTATTTTTTGATTTTTCCAGTAATTTCCGTATATGTAAAGGAAAACTACCTTTTATAATGAACAATTTTTTTAGATGGGAAAATAACAATAATCGAAGTTACTATGCCTACCGTTTTTTTATTTTTTTTAAATAACATTATACTAAATTTTGGCTAGAATCGTATTTTAAATGCAGTGATTTATCTTGGCTATGAATTAAAAATTATAATTATACACTATCCCACCCGAGGACCGAAAGAACGACGGACCAACTTTCATCGTCTGTGTTTGGACAAGTTTATTTTTTACTTTACCGATGGTGAATATTTGTATAGAACACCCGGCATATGTATTATGTAATGAGAATATAGATTTATTATTCAATATTGCAGTATTAACCAAAATTCTTACGTCCATATCATACGAGGCCTGAATATTCGAGACGTTTAAATATCCCCAAAATGTATTTAAATTGTATTCAGGAACGAGCCGAAGACATATTTCTGGGGAGGGGGGGGGGTGACTCCGAAATACATCTTGAAATAAAATGTAAATAAAGGGGTAAAGGTCATCAAATTTTTCCTAATTTTGCGGACTAAATGCCGAATATTTAATTTACCGACTATATATTCCAAACAATTTCTATTTTCCCTCCAAATTCCGGAAATACCCTTTCAAAATATGGTAAAAAAATAAAAGATTTATTAAATATTTTTATAAAAAAATATAAGAAAAAAGTCATACATTTTCTGTTTTTGCTGACTGAACTTCATTTTGCCCCCACACTCCGCCCTAGTCTCGTCACTATGTTCATTAACATAATATCTAGAATATATAAACTGTGTTTAAAACAACAAAATATTCTACAATAAAATTGGTATAGACCTCCCCCCATCCCCTAAAAATCCATAATGTATTATCATTAGTATAGAGTTACCATATATCCCGATTTAGCAGGGACACTACCAGTTTTGAGCATTGCGTCCCGGTGTTCGGAAAAAGCCTTTCGAGACGGCCAATTGTCCCGGATCAAACTTCGATAATTTAATATTAATATTTTTCAATTTTTACTAGAGAAAAATATGTTTGAAAATTGTATGATGGATAGAAATAAAATACATATCTATTTTCACCTAGGCATAGATATTATACACACTTATTCCAAAATATGGAGTTATTATTTGGAATTATATAAAAAAAATTTTAATAAATATTAATTTTATAAATTGAATTCGTAATGTTAATAAGTATCGACAAAAAATAATTTTTTCGAACAGTTTAAAATATTTGAAAATTGTTTAAAGAACAAAATGTCAAATGCAAAAACGTTACTCTCAAAGATCATTGATTATCACTTATTAACTTTTATACATTTTAATGAACTTAATATAATAAAACAATATAGATAGACGTTGAATTTTCTTTTACTTAGCCTGATTCAAATACAGTAGTAGGACACGTGTTCTCATTGATAAATATTGAGGGTACTACATAGAATGGACAATTTGGAAGTGACGGATGACATTTGACATATTTAAAGTTGTAAGTAATAATAACAGAACGATAATCAAACTGAGTTTTGACGGCTATATCAAATGTTTGAAACTTGTTTTTTTTTTTTAAAAAAAAGATAAAAATAAATAAAAGTGAAAAAATCAAAAAAAGAACTCTTTAAAGAACTTCCGTGACCAAATATTTGATCGGAAAATGGCATCACCACGCGTGTGATTAGATCAAGTCTCCATATAGAAAAGTTTTTAACAGAAATAATATTAACATCTTAGGTATCTATATAGGTATATAGAGTAAATCAAGAAAAATTTGTCAAGTATTTGGATTTTGGAACTTTTACTTAAAACTTTATTAGGTATAATTTATTTTTTGTCCCGGTGTTTTCAAAATAAAATATGGTAACCGTACATTATAGTATCACCGGTATCGTCGATTTCAAAATATATATAGCTATATTATCGTAATGAAAATATAACTACTTGAGTGTTTCGTTCTCTGGTAGGTTTGAACTTTCGTTTTTCCGACACCTCTTCGGACGGCGGAACTTCCGATGTAGTGGAAGTCGTAGTGGTAGAGGCCGCCGAATTCCTGTTTCCACCCACGTTGCCACGGTAACGGCTGCGCACCGGTCCGGAGCCGGGAGATTGGCGTGACGGTGCCGGAGCGGCCGTGGTCGTCGTGGTCGTCGTGGGCGCCGGTGTAGTGGTGGTGGTGGTGGTGGTCGTCGTCGTCGTGGTCGTCGTCGTGGTCGGGATCAGCCGTAGAGTGGTCGGGAATTGCGTCTCGCCGTCCTCGAACCTCGTCGAATGTTCACTGGACGATATGATCGTGTTGGCCGTTTCTTCGCTACGCGCTTGCTGCAGTATGGCGTACAGGTCTACCGCTCCTTTGTCCGTCGAACCTATCGAATTAAATTCTACATTTACATCTCTCGGCGGTTATCTCGTGAAAATTGCCGTGGGCAGATTACCCGCGCGAATTCGGCAAAAGAAACACCGAATTCGTGTTGTTATTCATTAAGAAGACGTCACTTTAATATTAATTACCGTTGATAATGATAGTGGGCACAGTAAACACTGTATATAAACATATATTGAGAAATAAAAGCCATATTATTATTACTATAAATTTTATTTTGTTTTATAATTACGATATTGAAAAATAACACGGTCTCCGACCGAATATTTCCGCCCCTAAATTGGAAATCTTAGAAATTTAATGATTAGATGTTACTGATAATTTCGAATTTTGTGCGCCCTTGGCCTAGGGCGGTTTCGCCAAGCCCTTGCCACGGCTCTGGTCTCCGATTCTGTATGGATTTACATTTTAATTTGAAAATAATATGTTTAATCTGATTTAAATTTCAAAACGTATACAAATTTGAAAATAAATTACGAAAATTATTTCGCTTTTTTAAATTTTATATTTCGTTTTTTCGTGTATACAATATGACCTAATACCTGCAATCTAAACATATTATATTTTTGGATATAAATATATTATATATATACATAGATATTAATCAGAGAGGTTTGGTTATTTATTATAGTATCTATATATTACTGTTGTATAGGTTTATAAGTCAATTAATTTTAGTGTGGCGCCTTCTTAACTATATAATGATTGATGATGGTTAATGAAAGTCAAAAATAAGAAAATAATACCCTTCTTGATGTTTTCTATTTTATAAACATAATGGCAGATAATTAAACTATGTTTATGTGTAAATATGTTAAAACGATTTCCTTATTTTTTATTATTTTATTTTTTTTTTTATTACAGGTAAGTATCTATATCATTATATTTTCTTCTAAATAATTAATGCTTTGTTAAAAAATAGGTATATTTGCAGTTCAGTTTTATAAAATGCAACGTGTAAAATTATTATCATTGCAACCTTAACTGTTTAACCATATTTTATAATCACATCACTAATTATACAATTTATTATTTTAGTATCTAAAAATTCCAACATTTTAGTTTAAAACAGTTTCTTGATTTTCAAAGTGTAAAATAATAATAGGTACACATCTTTTATGGCAAACTGCAAGTAGTGTAGAAATATTTAAATATTTTCTCTGTTCCAAATTTAAAAATTATATATTAGCTGGTATAGTTACACATTATATTTATGCGTATTATATGCGATGTTAGTAAAAGATCTTTAAATGGTTAGTGTGTAATAATTATCAAGTTTGTATTTTTATAATATATACCGTATACATTATACTCGTATGTATAATTTATAAAGTACCATATGTCCCATATACCCACTATGATAAAAATAAAGGTTGAATAAGTGATTTGAAACACGACGATCACTGTTAATATGTATTGTTAAGAGGACAATATACATCACCGTTTTTCCGCACGTAAAATGTGCATCGGAAAATTTCCGTTTCTAGAAAACGGAATTAGTTTAGCGTAACAAGTAACAACCTATATAAAAAATTAATGACCATTATTAGATTATCAAAATTTGTACGTGGGTGATTTTCAATAAAGTCATTATTAGCCGAGTTGTGAGACTTAAAAAAAAAAAATAGGCAATTCCGGACTAAAACATTTATCGAAAATAGCCCGTGTAAAAATGTTGATTATTTTATCGTGGTGTTTAAAAATTTTAACGCTAATAAATCACTCAGTAGTTTCTCAAAAACGTGCATCATGTTTTGCCACGTTTTCAATAATTATTTCATAAATACTTAATAATAGAAATATTATGTTACTGATATTATATTTAACTATTACTATATATCAATTACTTCCGAATGAATGTATTTAAACATTTTTCAATAATGAAATTTTAATTTTTCTTATAAGGCCCTTAAAATTGCCTACACAGAACCCCTCGAAAATCGAGTGTGTATAGCAGCGTCCTCTTAACTGAAGGCTAAAAAGCATAATATACAAAATCTAACCATGAAAGCAATATAATATCTGAAAATAAATACAATTTAAAAAGCCATGCAGCATTTCGCATAATATGTCAGTATAGCCGTTAGCTTATATTAGCATACGTCCATCGCGAACCTGCGGTATAACGTTGGGTGACCGTGACGATCTCGTCGGGGGTTAATGTTGTCGTCAATGATAACCCCTTAGTATCTGCATCGGTATTGTCTTGGTCCCGATCTAAGCTAACAGTTTCTGTTACAGACGCTACTGTCTCTGTCAGCTGAGTGTTATAAGCGTTATTAATAATAGTTGCTACTTGATCTGCTGGCGTCGTTTGTACCACAGCATCTGAAAATATTTATTTTCGCCAGTTTTAACCTCACACCGCCTTGTCTTGACGTGTCCAATGGCCTTCGAGATTATTTATTACACACTCACTCACACACACTCACTCACTCATATATTCGTGTATATTCGTAAATATAGTATACATTCAATTAATGATTAAAAAACACGATTTTTTTCCACTCTGTACATACCTAAGTATGGATATTATTCGTTTTTATAGAATCGCACTCTTAATACAGCCGTAACAGGATTATCTTTTAATTCCTGTTGGTCGTATTATAAAGATCACATAACTATAAGTGAATTATCGTTTGGTATAAATTAACCCTTAATCCACTAAATTAATATCTTATTACAAAAATTCAATGTCTTGCACGTATACTATAATCTAGATTATAGACTTGTGATGGATACATCAAACTACGTATTTACAAAATACTTTGCTATTTAGTAAATCTGTCAATAATTATTATCAGTCTGTAGTCAGTAATTTGTGTTTTACCTCTGTTGCTTTCGTGTCTCGGTGAAGTGGCCGCATGTTGTCCATTGCCAGAATGAGTTCTAAAGACACTGCTGTCCACTAAATCCAATCCCGGTTGGTGTGGACCTTTTGTAAATACATACAGTATCGTTAAAAATAAATGATTTCAATAAACATGTATTGTATAATATATACCATTATTTGCTCGTATACGAGTAATTGGGGTATCTGTAGGAGATATAACAGTTGTTGACATTTCTTGAGGGGGTTTTGAATTACCGCGAGATCTAACAGGGAATCTAGGATTTTGTGGAAGGCGTTCTTCGGAAACGGCTTGTGAAGGTGGAACTGATTCTTCTAACTTTCGTCCTGATTCCCTAAAAAAAAAAAGGTGCATAATTTAATTTTAACATATTATATTTAATACATTATTAACTAACACTAAACGTACGCATAAGAATAAGAACAGTTTATGTTTTAATTATAAACAAGTTACACATGCAATGTAAATATTGTGGTGTATATTGTCATAATTTACGAAATATTATTATTAATTTACTACATATGGAGATTTCATTAATAATGTATTATTATGAACTATATGAATCCTTTTTTTAAATAATTATAAGACGTCTGACATAAGTACTCTATATGGATTATTAAAAAATTATTTATACGTCCGAACTACAATAATAATAATAATCCCAATAATAACAAATGATGACTAACAAAATAATATTTCAATGTTGTTTAACACGATTTGATAAAAATGAAAGTACTACATATTATAATAAATAAAAATTGAGACAGTTGTGAATTGATTCAAGATTAATAGTGATTAATTATTTTCCATAAGTATTAATCACGACTTGCGCAGTTAAAGTTTAATTTATATTGTATAATATAAGATTCATAACTGTTATTTTGTTTTGTTAGCGTTTCTATAGGGAAAGTCTTCATTAAATTATTGGTTTAAGACCATTCATACAATTAATAAAAAAAAATCTTTCTAGAATAAGAATAGATATTAGAACTAGATATTCCTAGTTATTCTATTTTATTTATTTCATTCATTTTACTATAGGTACTAGTCATTTTACTATAGATACTAGTCAAGCCATTAATTTTAACCTAATGATCTGGTAGATAATCATTATATATTTATTTATTTAATCTTTAAATACTTATACTTATAAATAAAAAATTTTAAATCATTGATTTTAATGTACAAATAGATTTTCAAAAATAAAAATGTGTAAATATTTATGGAAATATATGTACCTACTCTTCTCATGAAGAAACTAACGTAAGGTTAAGTATAAAGAAGAAGCGCGCAAATACGAGTAGTATGTACTTTAGAGGGTTCCTCTACTTTATCACAGACAAGAGTCCCAACACCATTGCAATATTTAGAGGGATATTTTGAAATTTCAAAACTCTCCGAAATTTTTTCAAACACTCAGCAGATGTCATTTTATCAGCAAAATTCACATTAATCTAGTGACGAAAAAGTTTTAGTTAACATTTTTTTTTTAATCAGTAAGTATATACTATATTATAGGGAGTGGATAAGCATTTTGCTCGTCATAGTGGATGTATTGAATTTAAAAACAATGATAAATCATTTTATAAAAGCTTCGGTGTAATATAGATACATAATGAATAATAGTAAAATAATGTTTGAAAACAATTTTGAAAAAATAAATTGGTAAAAATTTTAAAAATTGTATGACGACCTATAATAATAATTAATAGTAAAATATATATACAATATACATATATATTAGCATTTATATATATATATATATATATGTATATATATATATATATATATAAATACTCGGTAAAAATTGAAAATTTCTAGACAAATATTTTTTTGGAATTATGAGGAAATAACCCGTTGTTTGCTGTTTTTGGGTAGTTTTTCCTTGTGTTTATAAAAATAATTTATATTCCTAATGTGCATTCCAGTTCAAATTTGCATATATACCTATGTACTGATGGGATAAAGTATTTTGGTCGAAAAGTTGTTTACAGAAAAAAAATAACAAACATTATTGTAAAACGATAATTGTATTGCTTCACTCAGAGTCTAAGACATTACGAGTATTAACAGAAAACAATAAAGAAATACATTTAAATACAAATATATAAATTCATGTAAATTATGTACATTTATGTACATTATGTAATATTTTACACCTTTATAAATACCTATATTGTTAAATAAAAACGATTACAAAAAAATTAAAACTTTTTCAATTCCTGCATAATGTTACAAATTTCACCATTTGTATTCTATATCCACGATCCCTCCAAAATAACTTGTGATCTGTAGTTTCACAGCTCTTTCATTTTTTTCAAATTTTCTTTTAAATTTTTGGCTTTGTAAACTTAAAAAATTGAATACCTATATATTAAAATGTATAATGAATATAAAAATAATAATTTTTGATAAAAAAAACTTCAAATCATAAAAAAAAAAGTCGAGGAGGTGATTTCTTCAGAACCCCTAAAGTTCCCAACGCTCTTAAACCCTAAATGAAATGGTACTATTTTAGGTAATAAAAGTATAAACCAAGAATAGGTGGGTAGGAGCCAGGGCCGATCTGAAGCTTATTTAAGGGGTGGGCGAATAGGGATAATTGAGAAATAAAAGGCTAATCCCTATTCAAAATCAATTGTATACTCCTCAAATAATGATAAAAAAAACTCTGAGGGAGCGATGTTGTATGAATCAAATATTTTTGAATTTAGGTAGTTCATATTTTCAACGAACTTAGGCTTAATTTTAGTAGTTAATTTTGTATAAAAATTTCAATAATATTTAATAATGTTACACAATAACAAGTAGGTACCTATTAGATATAATAATGATTTTTTCCATGTAATTTTTACATTTTTTAAAACTTTATTTGATAAAAATATAAATGTATTTATTTTTAATAAATATATAAATAAAAATAAACGTTTAAACATATAAATGTAAATGATAAAAATATAAATGTATTTAAATTAAGTGTAGTCAATGAATAATAATATTTTTTATTAAAAATTTATGAAAATAATATTATTGAAATAATTAGAACATTTTTAAAAAACGAACTTCATAATGAACTTAATTAAGTTAATTTACCAACAAACTTTAACGAAACAGATTTATTTTAAAAAAAATTAACTAGTTCATGAACTTAGTTCAATTAAATTATTTTGTACTAATTCGTGAGTTAGTTCACATTTTACATGAACTTCCTGAGATCTGGGTAGGAGGATACGAAAAATATGGGTAGGTATTATATAATAATTAATACATTTGGTACAGATATAATACTATAATATTAATATAATTAATAAACATTAATATTAATAAAACACTGGTAAAAATAAATGTTATTTATATCATGAATTTTTTGTCATTATTTTCCATGTAGAAAAGAATGTGAAATTGTATTACCAAACGACCTTCAAGGCATTGGTGTACAACTGGTTATTAGTACAAAATGTAAGAACGCCATTATCGTGTAATCTTTAACATTTCGGTATAGTGATAAATGATAACGATCCACGTTCCACTATATAGTAAATACAGATATAGTTTGAAAATCGAAAGATTGACAAATAAAATGTAAATGTCAATCTATAGTACCGTATACTTATTAATTTAGTTTTATTTCATTTACAATTGTTTACGTAATTATTATTTTGGAATAATGTTATTCCAACGAATATTAAATTGTAAACCTTGTCTTCAATGCTTTACATTAAATCGGACATTCAACACTTTTAATAAGCTGCACAAGTATCAGTTGGACAAATCCAAATGCTTTAATAGAAGAAATTTCAATGATCAATCAATATTTAATTTAAATACGAATGTCTCTAAAGATGTACTCCTGTACAAATCGTCTAGTGACAAAACATTCAAAATGATAAGTATATTTTCCATTATACAATTTGGATTTTGGATTACCGTTGCAGATTCATACAATGTTTTATTAAACAAAGAGTCTAATAAAGATTCTCAATCAATATCATGGGTAGATAAATTGAAATCTAAAGGAAAAGTTGTAACACTTGGCGTTCCTATAGGTTGTTTATGCATGGGTAAGAAATAATTTATTAATATTTAGCTTCAAATCAAGAAGTAAATTGTTAATTTCTACAACTAATAAATTATACTTTCAATATTCAAAGGTACAATGTTAATTGCTATATGTTATGTGTACACAATGAAATCTGTGAAAATGTTGGTCTTATGTAAAGGAGGAACTAATTTAAGTATAACATCATTTGGGTTTTTCAACCGAAATCTAACAACGACTATACCTTTAGAAACAGTCAGTATATTTTCTATAATGTGTTATACTGTGTTTGGAATAAGACAATGACCAAAACCACAACAATCAACAATTATTGTTAATTAGATTCTTATTGCATTGTATATATATTGTAAGTACATACGTGTTAATTATCATTGATTCTACCAATATATTTAGCATATTACACAGTAAGTTGTGATAATAGTTTTTGTAACTGTCTTATTCTGCATGAGTATATACATATAACATTATTATTTGCTATGTTATGTTCTATAAAATTACATTAAATTATTAAACTATTTCAGATTAGTTGTGCTGTTGGACGAAGTTCTGGTGGTCAAAGTATACCATTAAAAGTTAAAGGAAAATGGTTTCACTATGTATTAGATAAAAAAGGTGAAATTTATAACCCCAAATTATTTGATCTTACAGCAGGGTTAAGAAGAAATATATAAAAAATTACATAATAGTATTATGTATTGTAATTGATGTAACTAAAATACTTACTTTGTTTTACTATTGTGTTCAGAAATATCATTTACTGCAAAGTTAGAATGTCCTTCAGGTTCTTCTGTAGTAAACCTGTAAAAATTTCAAATTAAATGTAATCCATATTGCTATTTCTTATGTAAATTAAATGTATGTTTCATAAATAAATACAATATTTAACAATGTAATTGTTTGTAAATTAATATACCATATTATTATAATATATAATATAACAATAAATTATTATAATTTGTAATAAATAATAATTATTTATTGAGTTATAAATCATAGAAGGGTAATCATTTTTAAGTAGAAAGGTAGTTGATACTAAATAAAATTTGTTGTACCAATTAGGTACTTTTTAACATTAATTTTACTAGATATTTTTTTTAATAAATACTGGATACATACCTACTACATACCAAGATTTTTTTTAAAGACCATTTACTATTTAATGTGTAAATAATGTGTTTAGTGTTTATAACAAAAACAATAATATATCATATACCTAATAAAACATTACTAATGTTGCGTACAAGAATTCAACATATTGTTACTAATTATAATAGTATTTATAATAAAAGCTAGTACCTTACTACAAATTCCACTAAAATATTATATTTTAATAATATTATACCTATTTAAATAAATATGATGTGACATACAACAAACATTATGTAGATACCTAAATAAAAATCACTAACCTGCCCTTACTGGTTGTCTGAACGAACTGATTTTCATCTTGTATTGTTCCTGATTTTTTTGGTTTATTGTTTTCTTTTATATCCTTGTTAGATTTTGAATTAACTTGTAACGAAGACTGAGGCGAAATCGATGTGCTTTGGCTATCTATAATTTGAAACAATTTCTTTACATTTCGGAACCAATAAAATATGTACTGCATAATCAGTGCTCGAAATAGACCAGAACGGTAGGTCGTAACATTAGCCTTTGTTTCCGTTCTGTTTCGTAAAAATTAGTATTTAAGATTTCCGAACAATAAAAAATATTTAGTTATTACAAAAAAAAAATGAAAAAATGTGTGTTCTTTCTATTATTTATAATGTATAGGTAGTAATGATAGAGCTGAGGTGAAGTCAAAACGTAAAAGTAAAAAGTATCAACAAGAGAACATAATGTACCTAGGTACTCGATTAAAAAAAAAGGCACGTAGGTGTAGCAAATAGTGTTTCATTCGTTATTGGTAAGACAATTAAACGTCTAATTTACTGAGGGAAAAAAAATTAAATGTTTTAATTAATACTTGTTTTTGTTTTATTTGAATTAGTTGTTAATTGGTTTATGAGCAAAAAATTATTTTACAAACAAAAAGGCAGAATATGCTATATTTATAGCGTTCCGGTTCGTAAAATGTACCATTTTCGAGCACTGTGCATAATAATGTTGGACATTTAAAGATTACTTTTAGAACCCGGCTTTGTTGGTTCATCATTCTCGTCGTAATAGTAATAGACGTACTCGTACTCGTAATCTTGTCCATTCGGAGCTTTTTTAATATTTATTCGGGATGCTTGAGATGAAGCAGAGCCTACGATTTGGCCTCCGAATGGGGCATCCACAAAATCGTATAAGCCATCGTCTTCTTTGTTGTTACGCGATCTCTCTTGAACTTTTGAAGGAGTTGCGGCTTCCTCTTCCCGTTTAATCCTATCAAAATATGTTTATAGGTTACAATATTATTGTCTATTGAATTAACATTGCAATTTATATGGACCTACTTTAGTTTGTTATTTGGTTTGGTCGCAAGACTGTCGGTAACAATTTCGTCTGTACCAACTGGCGTGTATTTTTTTTCCGGCTTGGATTTTCTCTGTCCGTTCTCTTCGTTGGACGGATATAATTTCTTGTGCTAAATAAGAAGTAGGTATACGTTATAGAAAAAAATATATTCGCCGCATTCTATAATATCTAACATGTATGTAGGTATAAATAATAAGTAGGTAAATAATCTTGAAAATAGATACCTAATAGGTAAATAAGTTAAATTTGGTAAAATAATATTTAGGTATTTAGGCAAGTAGAGGTACCTACGTCATCGGTAATTACCAATTACCTAAACGAGACGTGAAATGATGTTTAATTGATAGACGAGAGAAATAAAGACTACATTACGAGAATTCTGTTTGCTTTAAACACCATAATATAATATAATATTATATTAAATTTACGCAAGATAAAATATTTTTTCGAGATTAATAATGAAAAGAGAAAAAAGACATAATGATTTTTTAATAACAATTATTATTATATTGTAGATATAATGATAACATAATGACATAGTTACTTAGGTATATATATATTTTTACCATATTAAACATTTTCATACGAATTTAATATGGAGAAGATATCCGGTTTTTAGTGCATTAAAATATACTATAGTGTAGGTACTTACCTACATAAAATGAATTTATACGTGCCATAATTATACCTTATATAAAACCATTTCTTTGGTTATATAAACGGTGGCCTTAATTATAACTATTAGTGCATGACCCGTGTGTTTAGGGTTACCATCTGACGGGACTGTGCGGGCGGTGTTCCGACGAAGTCTTTCGGGACGACCAATTGCCCAGGAATCAAACTATAGGTATACACCGATGTGATATTCAATATCAACAGCTTGACCAATCGATCGATGGACGATTTTTTCTAAACTTTACTTGTAACTCAAAAGTGTTCATGTTTTGTCCGTCGTAGCGATTTAGGTACCTATCGTATAGCCCGATTTGGATTTGGAAAGCAGATTTGGATTTATTAACAATTTGACTTTTTATTCGACACTTTTACTTTTTCAAATTTTCCATCAAATATTTTAATAAATGGTGTCAACAAATGTTTATTCATTTTCAATTTCACAAGAAAATTTTGAGGAATCAACAGATTTATATACATACTCTGATTTCCCAAAATCTGACTTGCACCTTCACATATTGGTTAGGGAATATATTATATATGGGTATAGGTATTATTATAGAGTCGAAAATGGTTCTTGATAATTACTAAACTATTGGATGGGTTCGGTAATTACGGTCGGCTTGCACCAGAGACCAGATGCCAACAGCGAAAAAAATTGGCTACCTGGGAGTCGAACCGGGGGATCCTTTTGCGCCGAAATACGCATTTCGACCTGTGGACTACATTCGACCCTCAAAAAATAAACAATTTTGAGGAATAAATAAGAAAAATATTGAAAAAGTAAAACAGCCGAGTAAGTTAAGTTATTAATAAATTTAAATCCGTTTTCAATATCTTCTATTCAATCAATATATACGGTGGATAAAAAATATGTATTTTTAGTGTGTAATATTTGCCTGCTTCGATCCGCTTAAATAACAAAATATGTCAAATGACGAATGCATCATTTGAAAATCGTTGGTTGTCAGCTATATTAAACATTTTATAGAATGATTCTATATCGTCGAATTTTCTACGTGTCGTACGGCAGTCGATAGAGACTCCGTTAATAATATAACCAAATTTTGACAACTATATAATATGTCATATCTTCAAATTTTTGAGATGATATTTTAAAAATAAAAATAGTAAAATATGAATGTATAATTAAATCATATATAGGTACGTAATCACAATTGACTATCTATAATTCGGAAATGTTATTTTTATATATGAATATCGTGTAGCTAATATTATATATATTACCTATTATTATTATATAAATAGTACATATGTAAAAAATATAAATTATAAAAAATGTAAATAAATTTTATTAACATTTTATATTGTATTAAACGTGTGGAATTTGGTGCACCTTTGCTCAAATATATGCTAAATAATTTATATTTTCCCCGATTTTTTCAAAATAAAATAATATAGTACTAAATATAGCGTTAAGCATGCATAATTTATTTGAGAGATATAAGTACCGCGTAAATTTTTTCTTCCGTTGGTATTGGACCATCGACTTCTTTTATTCCCGTTTGTCCTTCGTCCTGGATATTTACACTAATTTCGCTCTCTATAATCAAATAATAATTATGAATCCATTATATTGTTACCTATATGTATATATGCCAACTATTTTATAAGTTTAAGTAATGATACTAATTTGTATTAGTTTCATCGAAAATTTTTAATATTCCATACCTAAAGATTTTTCTTGAACGCCCGATAAAGGCTTCCCGGTGTGTATACTGACATATTCTTCACCAGGTTTCGGTTCAGTGATTACTCGAACAAATTTCCTTCTATCGTCTGGTGCTGCATACGTAACAACTAAAAGACTGAGAAGTGGTAGTAGCAAATAATTTCTATACATTGTGCAGTAAATCTATAAAAAAAAAAAATGATAATTATAATTAGTGTTGTTTTAATTAATATAATTTAAAAAAAAAAATCATAAATCTTTTTTGATAGCAAATTAATTTTAGTATCCTATTCGAGGACCGAAGAGAGTATGCAATGGTCCAGAGGGATGGTGGACTAACTTATAACTAACATCTGTATCTGGACGATTATTAATTTTTTCTGGAAATCACTATAGTATATGGGTATAATTGTAGAAGAATATTCTTAACTCCTTCTATAGTTCTACCCATATAAAGTGATTTTCAGAAAAAATACATGTAGTTTTAGTGATTTATAATATTAAGGTAAAAAGCTTTTTTATATAGAAAATTCCTTCGTGGTAGGTACTTTCAAGATGTAATTTTTTGATTTTCCTAGTCATTTTCCCAAGTGTAAAGAGGAAAACTACCGATTATAACAAAAAATTGTTATAAATCGAAAAATAATAATAGAAATGATTTACTATTGCTTTCAATTCAACATTTCCTAAACATAAACATTAGTGTATCCTATTCGATGAATGAAGTGCTTCTTACTGTTTGACCTCGTAGAGTCTTATTTCTATAAAATTGTATTGAATATAGGTAGTTATATAATATATCTATATAACATATAGGTATAAAGGCACATAAGTAATAAATTTAGAGATTATAAATTCTCACTCTCCTCCAAATTGAGTGTTTTTTGTACAAACACGTTATCAGAATTTTTTCAATAAGAAACCAAATTTCTCTGGTCAGTCAGTAGAGGATAGAACCGCTTTGCTTGTTGGGTAGGATACTGATTACTGATGCAAGTGTTCTTGTTGAATTTGGAAGCAATTTCTATTGATAAAATAATTTTGAGCGGAGCTCGGTGTAATACATACATCACTATTGACGAAAAAACTAATTACGTTTTCAAACCTTGTATTTTTGGAAAATTAAGGTAAGTACAATTGTACAAATATTGAGACCCATAAACTCTATCTACGGCTCTGGATTAACCGAAGTAGCCACAAGCTATCCTATAAAAAATACCAAAAAAACACAAATCTAGTAGCCTTATAGCTCTGGTAAAGGACAATCATTTTATGCAATGTTAAACAATTTCGGGTCTCCTCTACTCGGCCATTGGTAGATAATAATTTTATCTTATATGTACCAGTTTGAATGCTAGAAACCAACAGACTTATAAATATATTTATTTATTTAGCATCAATAAACATTTTTTTTTTTTTATTTAGATCTTATATTTTATCAACTCAATTTAATCTGGAGTCAACTCCTAACGATTACTTCATTTTTCTATGTAGGTACCTATTTGTATAGGTGTCCAAAGTTACCCCTTATTGTGGTTAACTCCGGAAAAATGTCAACTTAATATTATAACAGCTCAAATATAACGGACATAATTTATAGGAACTTATGAATTTTATAATCATTAGTTTCAGAAATATTTGCCCCATATTATGGTACTATAATAATTAATCACTATACAAGCATTTTCTACTTCAACGTTTTGACCATAATTATTATTGTAATTTTTAACTAGGTACATTATATTTTATTTTCAAGATTATTTTATTGTGCTCGCATAATTTTCTCTAGGGATATTGAAATTTTTAAAATTTTACTAGCTTGAGATACTTATTTTACTACATTTTTATAAAAAAATTGAATCATTATTATTTTTTTATGTTTTATGCTTTTCTTAAACGGCGACCTACCTATATATATAATAATTGATATTTATACACAGCATATATATTTTTTAATTTTGATGTATTAATAAGTATCAAATATTTAACGAACTGTTTATTATTTATAAACATTTAAAGTTTGTATAGGATGTGTGTGAATGGATGGGGAATACTTTTTATAGTACCCTACACTTTTAAACTTAGGTGATTAAAATAATTAAATGGTGGTTCCAATATTCGATATTAATACATCAAAATTTTCTGAAAAATATTTTGAGTTGGCTAGTCAAAAATATAGACTATTATATATAAGAGAAAAGTATAGAACCTAAAAAATAATATGAATAAAAAATAGTAAACTTTTTCAAATTTTTTATAAAAACATAATAACCTAATAGTATCAAGTTCACAAACAATAAAAATGTTAAAAATATAATTATTACATAGGTACAAAAAATTAGGTTAGCACTAAAAAAGAATCACTCTGTATATTGTATACGCATGGTCTATATTTCGATGTCTCAGAGGAAGTGTGCTTCGCGGTCATATTATTATCTTTATTAATGTCAGTGCCCGAATATATTCTACCTTCAGGTATATTTTTACATACAAGCGTATGTTTCTTTTAAAATTCACCCGAACAGTGTACTGTTATATTTTGAATATATATTCAATGGTCATAATTTTTGTAAACACAAAGTGATTATAATGGCATATATATATTCGATTTATTTTATAACTCAATAGTTTTTCTATTGTCAGAAACGTTAGAAGTTTTTCAGTTATTATTAATTATTACTGCCAACTGTGCTCTATATTATATAATACCTACTGAATTCGAATGTAAATCTGTGTGATTATATTATTTCAATCGAATGTAGCCCGACAACTATAACGCAGACAACGGGCACATTTTTTGACATGAATTATTTAAGGCCATTTGTAAATTGTAGGGTTGTTTTAAGTAAAAACAAAAAATAAACGCTGAAAGCATTTTTCGTACACCTATACCATTCAGACGTATATAATTATAATTTATAATAATAGACATTAGACACAATCAAGTCTTCTAACCTTCTAGTGAAAGTTTCTAAATAATAATGTATATATAATAATATTGAATAAATATATTTTCTTATTCTCATAAGTCATAATAATACTTGTTTCTCAAAGTCTACGCCATGTCACTCAGCCAATAACGATATATTGTAATGATTGAATATTGATCAAAGCTTTCATAATTTATAAGTACCCATGGATAACTAGTAACTATTGCAAACGTAATAGTTTAATTTATTCAATAGGTAATGTCGAATATGATGTTTTAATAAAAATGAAAAAAATAATATATAATTGCACGCTGTTTAAAATTTCAACCACGCCATATATATGATATAATATCATAACAATATCTACACGGCGAAAATATGCGCAATGTTTTTTTTTTTTTTTTTGGATATATACCAAGTTTCTTCACTTTACACCTGATGTACATAATATTATTAGTTTATTTATACCAATCGAGTCTTTCACCTTAATACAAATTACAATAATATTTTGCAATCCGGATTCAGGGTGTATATATTTTAGTATATTATTTTGTGTTTGACATAAAATATGATTAGAATATATTAATACAACAATTGTTTATCATTGAAATATAAAACCGATGTGCAATAATTACATATACAATAGCGTATTTTCAACTTTTTACTGGGAGGGGGAGGTTTAAAAATATTGAAACCTATTAATTTATACAACCTTTATGTATTTTACTATCTTTAGGAGTAATAATCGCTAAAGTTGACACGCCGAGTATCTGTTGGTGAGTAGGAGAGGGGCGGGTGGCCGGATTCATGCACCACCATTTTTTGGTAAACAATACTCATTTAAAATATTTAATTTGAATTTTGAATTTTTCGACATTTTTAGCCTTAAATGCATTTAATATTAATATTTTTAGAATATTTTTGTCAGATAGTTTGTATTACACGGAAAAAATGTTATAATTTAGCATGGCTAAAAAAGGAGTGATATAATTATTTTTTCAACATTACATATTTTTCTATTCATTAATTTTCTAACAGTTACATAAAAAATTATACAGTAAATAGGGGCTTTTATTTTTAGATTATTTTAAGATATTTATTGACAAATTAAGAATATCTTAGGTTTAATATTTATGGGCGTTACGTATACCTACGTATATACGTGACGAAAAGATTAACAATTTTTGACAGAAATACTACATAAAAATAAACTATACAGAATAAATAATAAGAGTTGTGAAATATAATATTCAAATATTAATTTGGTAAACATTTAAGTTTGAAAATTGATTATTCCTTAGTTTGGTAATAAATGATAAAAGTATAGATACCTAAGAACCCAGTATTGATAAATTTACTTTAAATTGTAAAGTTGATCATTTCTTGGTTAAATAATTAATTATAAAGTATCTAAACACTACAGACTAATAATTGTATGTATATTTTATTTAATAAATTTGCAAGTGTATTTGCAACCAATATTTTTGAATTTATTAGAAAATAACCATTATTTTAAACTGTATTTTTCGTCATTTTCGATAGTTTTTTCTTATGTGTTTTTGAAAAATTGACAAATTTCCCCTCCAAAGTACCATGCTGATGAAACGTTGTACCGAAAAAAGGGTATGCGTAAAAATTGAGATCATGACGTGAAGTCTGCTGATCGATAAATTACTCACAGAAAAATATAAAATAAATAAATATCATCATAAAATGAAAAAATATTTTGAATTCCAATCATCAAAATCTAAAATCTAGTCATTATATTAGTGTTTAAGACATTATTATTACTTTATTTTAAGTCATCACATCTCCTGTAGTTATTATTGTTCAAAAATTTTATCTACAAGTAAAATACAATTTATCATAGGTAGGTATTTAAGATTTTAGAATCAATATTTTTTGTTTCGGTGGGGGAAAGAGGTCCGTATCCCTGCCCCCCCCCCCCCGTAAATATGACACTGTATTATCATATGTGTATTTGTTATATTCAATAAAAGTATAGTGCAATAACGTTTTATTTTGTAATAGAAACTTTTTTCACGAAAGAATATTTTTTATGTACCTATTAATTTTTTTTGTACATTCGATTATAGGTTTATCAATTTATTAACAATATTAAATTATTAATAAATAATACGTTAAAATTTTATAATATATGAATTTTTTTAAGATTTTTAGCTTTCATATTTTTACACCACACCGCGAATTTATAAACTATACCTATAGCCGCTAGGTACTATTTGAGTAGGTAGGTACAGAAAATAAAAAAATAATACTTATAAGATAGGTAGGTACCTACTAATAAAATAGTTGCGATATATTTTACACAAATCTTACTAAATATACTTATAGATACAATTTACTTATATGTACCTACCTACTATGTTATTCCTTAAGAATCTTCATTCTTTAGCTTATACGAAATAAATTACAAATGACAATTTAAATTTCACTGAAATTTAATAATAATAATAATAATTTATAATAACTTATTGTAATAACTTGAAGAAAAATCTATTAAATTGTATATACAATTAATAATGTTATTCAAATTTATCAATTTGACAATATATAATGTGTACCTATGTATTTATTGTACTTAATGTATAGGTATAGGTATATGAAATGTGTTTGATCCACCTATACTTGTCTACAGGTTATACGAGTATGCCATATAATATATGATATTGCTATTCTTCCTGTCTACAAAATAACAATCATGTTATTATTATACTATCAATTTTGACATATTAATTGTAAGGCATTTTTTTTTTTTTTTTTTGAAAAATAACATGGAAGTAAAACAATAAAATAATTACGCCCTGTTGGAAAAAAAATACTGTCTCAAGGTCTATTGTAGGGCTTCTGGAACTATATTAGATCAAGGTGTTTCCTGATGACTTTCGTTTTATTTCCATACATTTTATAGGGAATTCACATTAACCATATAAGAATTTATAATATAATTTAATCGTTGTTTGTCTGTTCCATAATTGATAGTTCTAAAACTCGTCCATATATTACGCGTTTGATCGATAAATAATAATTGTTATTATATTAGCAACATTCATGTTGACCTTTTATGTTGATCGGAATAAATACAATTACCTATAGGCTATAGTCTATTCGAATAAATCGATCATCAAGTTCAAGAGAATAACAACTCAAAAAAGCACAATATTTAAGAATACGGTTTTCGATTTTTTAAATTTGATACGTTTTTAAATAGTTATAGGGGCTATATACAGACTATATGCAACTATACCTCTATAAAATATGAAATAATTAATAGGTCAATTCTTTAGTAATATATAGTATTGCATTTTTTTTTTTTTTTTTTTTGTTTAGTGCACAAAACTCGTTTATTAATATTGTCGAATTGTAGTTGCCGCAATGTCTATATAAAACTGTGTAATTGAATATAATTTATGCAAAAAAAGTTTTGTGTATACCTATTATTATAATAATGGAAATAACCAACCCTTTGAAAGTACGACGTAATGCGTGCGCGTTATAATAAGAATAGTTGAACCCATATTGTTCAGTCATCGAGGCATGCATAAACTTTGACCCTATCCGTGTGTTTCTATTCTAATATTATTATATATTATTAGAGATGAGGCTGCACCATCATCAATCCATCATTGCTTCAATCCTTTCACTTTAAGCTTTCTATACGTCGATTTAATACAAACGATATTAAGTATATATACATATAAAAGTAAAAACCTATTCATATAATACACCGTAAACTTGACCCAAAACTTATAACATATACTTATGATGTTGTCAACTCGAAATATACATTAAAAATACACACATTAAACGTGCCTACCCGTGAATTGTATACAGAATTAAGTGATAATATGCCAGAATATCAGAATATAATTGGTTGTTATTTTTAACACGCACGTGACAGCAAAGTTTATAGTCGTCTATTTTCAATGTTGTAAGACATTGATTTATTTTTTGGATAGAACGATACCTATAACAAAAAAATGGCAAGTATAACATAATTTATGCTTTGTTGGAATTACTTTTTGGATAAATTGATTTAAAGTTCATTAAACACGTATGTATATAAAAAGAACGTGAAAAATTATAAACATTAAATATTTTGCTTAAAAGTGAATTTATCAAAACAATTTATCCCAACATAGCATAGGATTGTGTTATTTTTTATTCAGGTCATCACTCATCATGATTATCCAATGATCTAATAGGCCATAATGTAATAACTGAAAACATTAAAATATAAAACCCGATCTTTCTGTGTTGCGTGCATGTCATGCAGACGAGAGACGCAAAACAGTTTTGGGTTCCCCGAGGATGGGGAGGATGCCACAACGTTGATTTTCGCAGTAAGCAATAAAATACCTATGTTTACGGAAATAAACGAAAATACCTCTTAAAGTGGTTTTAGAGTTAAAACCTCATCAGTGTGTTGTAAAGTATTAATTATTATTTTATTTACTTATTTATTTTATTATAAAAGTCATATAAAAATGTAAAAAATGGTTTTTAGTATGTGAAATATTGTCTTTTATAGGTATTGATTTAGGTACTAAAAACATTTTTATTTGTTTTATATAAACGTGTTTTTGAACAAATCGTGAGCAAATCGATTACACAAAAATAAAAGTAGTACTAATAACACGGACGTACATAAACATATTTTTTTTTAAATACAAAAAGTATATTGGGTAGAAGCACTTCGCTCGTCGGGTAGGATACTGATAGTGTATATATTAAATTTGAAAGCTATTTACTCCAAAGCTTCTACCGGGAAAGTTGATTTCAGTGAAATAAAAATAAATAAAGAAATACAAATGAAATAATATGTCATTGATGAACAAATATAGAATGTGATTTTTCTGGTAAAAAATATCGATATATTTTCTTCAAATTATTATTTTTTTTATTAATAATCCGATACACGAGTACAAACATTGACCGAGAAAATGTATCGTTTTATGTTGAAAGATCACTCGATATACTCGTGCATTTTACGTTGTCAGGTCAAATTCGTATACCAATACCTATATATATAGCTGCAGAAATAGATATTGCAGTTGGGTAACAAACCATGGTAGGTATACACAATGGTGGCAATGCCGCAAACATTTACTTGCACGGAGACAAATAATTGCACAATCTGCTGATATCGGATAACGACGCCTACAATTACTATATACAACGACATATTATATTATGTTCATGACACTATTTATGTATTATACCCTTTGGGTTTGCGTATATATGCCATGAGAGCGCGTTTCCTAAATGTTTACAATGGCAAGTGCACGTGTATATATAACAATTATTATTATTATTATTATTATTATTTGCAGTTGACATCCGATGGATAACTATTATAAGAACATATATATATATATATTAATATTGTACATGATAACGCTGTGAACGCGTTTAAAATATTACGTATATACATGTCATATACATATATATATATATATATATATTATACATATAGCTACTTGTATATAAAATAAAATTGAAATTCGACATTTCTCAGGCACGAAAATTTCGACATTTTTCGTTGTCAAACGCGATAAATCAATTTTTTTTTTCTCTCATTATTGTCACGCGTTTTACATATATATTTATGACGACAGCGCGGCGGCAATATTTCGAATAAAATTATGAAAAAAAAAAAAAAAAAAAAAAACAAATATATTATATCTACAAATATATTAATTGTAAATTATTATCAGCTGTTGCCCGGTGCATGTATAATTATATATTATGGTGTATATTATTGGTTCATTGCGCTCAGTGCAGTATATATATTATTATGTATATCTGCAGCCAGCGATGAATACAAATATTCTGTGGGGGCTGACGGGTGTAGATGTATTCCTAACGAATTACCAATATATATTATAATAGAATAAGACAAACAATAACCATATTGCGTGTGTGATGTTTTTTTTTTTTTCCTATATATATATATTATATATACACGAATTATATTTTTTTTCCATGAAGTCAACGGCGAGGAGAGGCGTCATTGACCGGGATCGTACAATAACGGACACGCGCGCATCCGCCGATCTTCCAAATGTTATATGTTGCGCTTTGGCACCTCGACAAGCCTCGAGGCTGATGTGATATTGTTGTGGTGATTTTTTTTTTTTTTTTTTTTTTTTGCCCTTCGTAATCGAATCGTCTATAATAATTGCTATAAATATATATGGTACGATATGTAGTATAGGTATATACAGTGGTAGATTTGGGGAGGGACGCAGGGGGACGGAGCTACTCTTCATTTTTTTCATGTTGAACAGCGTACCCCTTAATTTATTTATCAAGGAACGCAAGGAACGCAATGTTTATTTTAATTTTTATTTGAAATTTTTAAAAATTATAATTTATTTTTGGAAAAATCTTGAAATTACGAAAATGAATGTTTTTTTTCCTTATCACATAATTGGTTTTAGATAAAAAAAAAACATGATATAAAATGTTGAATAGTTGATCTTATTAAATCATATTGATATCATATAGGTAAAAAATAATCTTCATTATCCGTGAATGGCTAAAGCCTAAAAGGATGACGAAATCAATGCAACACCGATAAACTTCATTTCGGTCTACATCTACAACTTCCTCGATTATTCATTTAGAAGGAAAAGTGTTAAATTATTTTGAAAGAGGAATGCTTAAACTATGCCATCTTGAAAATATGTAACCTAACAATGATGTAAAAAAAAATGTTGGATTTTTCCACTCATTCATGTTCTATAATAATCTAAAATGTTTTTTAAAATGTCCCCTGGTTAAGAAACTTTGGATAGGGGGTGTGGGGGACGAAGTCCTCCACGGCCTACTTTTTCTCTAATATGTCCTGGAACGCTGATTTTTGAACTAAGCTCAGAGTCGTCCTTATTTTTTTTCCAATTCAACCACTGTTTTTCGGGGAGCGGGAGTAGAGAAACATGTAGCCTTTCAACTTAGTCTTATCGACTTCAGACCTGTAACAATATTTAATAACTTAGCGTGACTTTTATATAAAATATATCTTGTAGACTGATTTTCCTCGGCGTGCTTGACTACGATCATTGCAACCCACGACCGTACTGGATTCAGAACAAAAATTATTTATCAATAAATAACTTCTATGTAACATTATTTATATTATACTCCCATAAACCTTTGTAGCGTGCAATATATAGAGATATTGCGATATAATGTTCTTTATCTTACTTTCGTTAAATATCATAGCTTTAAAAATGTGAAATCATGTACAAATCAATGTACATCGCATAGATTACTGTACTTCATATAGTTATGGCGCACAGGACATCTAATTTAAAATCGTTAAAATATGTCTACTTTTCCAGTAACGATTACCATCGTTGATTTCGGACAAAGTTATTATTATAAGTCAATATTATTATTATTATTATTATTATTATTAGAAAGAATTGTATAGCTATTTATACAGAATTGTGCGTTGTTGGTGGATTGATTATGTATGTGTTGCTCACATCATAAATTGATTATATATATTTACCTATATATATATATATCATATTATTTCTATAACATTTTTATGTATTTGTATTAAATTTCCATAATATCTCGCAGCGAACGTTATAATCCAGCTGGTTCTGTATTTATACTTGCATAGAGTACCAAGCCGAAGCTACACACAATCGTAGCAACTTAGGTTATCGTGACTTGGATTATACGAACTGTCTGTGATAACTCTTCGAAATCTGTATAAGTATTAAATATATATTTAGATAGAGCTGAATATTGTTGTGTTAAATACTTAAGACAATATAGATATTAAAAATAGTGACAATTTATTCCACGATCCTTACTTTTACCATTTCCAATTTATTATATTTTATTTTACATTATTTGTACGTTGAGAACGTCGAGAACTTCAAGGAGTGGACCAAGTACGTGAAATTATATAATAATAAGTTAATAACATTTCTTATGAAATTAAATAATAACCCGATAAGTATACTATAAAATCGAATAAAATACATAAAATACTTCACGCACGGGCGTGGCTATTCAAATAACACATCGGTCAACTCCGTAGGTGCTTTACCCTAGCCTTCCAATATTTTAATTTGAAAAAAAAATGTTCAACATTATTTGTACCATAATTTGTACTAATTTGCACCATAAAATTATCCGGAGAAAAATAGATTTTCCAGTTTTTTAAAAATTATATATAAAAGAATATTTATGAATTAATAAATTAATTGTTTATTTTTTCATACATTTTTTGTTATTATACAATATAATCATAAATGAAACTGTTTGAAAAATCACAGTAATATTTATTTAATATTCTTCTAATGCTAGATATACGTTTTATGATAATTGTGTACTGTGCTGTGCATATAGAGCCAAACGGTTTTTAAACGACAAAATTACACATTTAGTCCTCTTTTATTCCTCTAGTTACTAACTATTGTTTTTTAATACACTAACATTTTATGCAAATAACTAGAATACAGGTGTCTCATCAACTCCTCACTTGAAAAAAATTCCGTACAATTTTCACGTAATTTGTATAAATTGTATAACAACTTTCAGAATATGTATGACAATTCTTTAGTTGCTATATAACAAATATATATTTAAAAAGCCGGTCAGTAGGTTGTGGAAGCACTTCGCTCGTCGGGTGTCAGTATTGGTGGATGCATTTCGCTACTGGGCAGGGTACTTTTGGTGGATCTATTGAATTTGAAAGCAATGATAAATCATTGCATTTAATAAAACGATTCTGAGCGTAGTTTCGGTGTAGTATACATAACTCATATAATTTTTTTTTCTAGGGATCGATCGAGGCTGTTATTTTTATTTTATTTTTTAGTCGTGTTATTCATCATTGAAAATCACAATTTTTGCCCAGGTCTTAAAA
>JAIPRL010002171.1:0-25019 GCA_025469235.1 Pemphigus obesinymphae | reverse complement strand
AAAAAAAATGTTGAATTTTTCTACTCATTCATGTTCTATAATAATCTAAAATGTTTTTTAAAATGTCCCCTGGTTAAGAAACTTTGGAACTTAGGGGGTGTGGGGGACGAAGTCCTCCACGGCTTACTTTTTCTCTAATATGTCCCGGAACGCTGATTTTTGAACTAAGCTCAGAGTCCGTCCTTATTTTTTTTTCCAATTCAACCACTGGGTATATAGGGTTGCGAGACAAAACGCGCATATATATATATATATATATTTAGTCGATTGTAATGTAATAAATCAATCGGCTTAGTGTGAAAAAAATCGATATCTATCCAAATATGAGAAAAAATTTCTCGCGGTTTAGGTACGCGCGATATAGGTACTTATAGTTGATTATGAAACGATCAACCGCACATCGCGATCTCAGACCAAACGATTTTCAGAAAGACGAAGAAGAATTAATATCGCGGGTATCTAAAACTAAACGGAATTTTTATTACGCTATATTATATAGGTATACCTACAACGTCATATTAAAATGAAAATTATAAACGTATATCTCCAATATATACCTACTAACTAATACGTAGATACGACGTACTCGTAATATATTAATATGTATACTTGAGAATTTAATCCATTAAGCTTCATATTTACAGGTACCCATAAATTAAATAGTAATATATTATACTTTAATGTTCAAGAATCAAGATTATAAATATTATATTATCATTATAATGCTGCCTTTATATTATATACTAGCTATACCCGAAATTCGTATTTCGTTATAATAAATAAAATTATCAAAACCGTATTTCCTGTTGGTTAAACGCGATATAGAAAGTGATAGTTTTGATAATAATATCCTCCTCGTCGACATACCACAATATATACTCGTATATATATACACTTAAAGTATTGCATACATATAACCATCTAGATACTAGTATAATATGTAGTATATATATATATATGAGAATTAAGTATATTATATGCATCTTACACATAATATATTTTTGTTTTATAATATTCTTATAAGAACGGACGAGTTGTGAAAAGTTGACAATCTGGTTAATCGGAAATTCGGAATTTAAAGGTCAACCGGATTGTTAAGGCCAGAAAAAATATACGTAGGTAATGTCCCAAGTGTATAATATGGCGCCTACAGGATACCACTGTAAGTATGTATGCGCACAACAAGCTCGTGGTTGTTGTAGTCTGATCACTAATCGATGACCTCTGTATATAAAGAGGCGTCCAAAGTTTTCAATAATTATAAGGGTATTTTTCCTCTAAATTCACTCGAGGTATTGCAGTAGTCTACTACAGCGGTAGGTATAAAACATCGATATTATATATTTATGCATAATGAACCTATAACCAACATAGATTCGAAGGGGAAAATTCAAAATTCAATAATATAAGGTATAGGCGTAATATTATGTACACAGAATACCCGTACACTTATATTATAACATTTAAACGGTATAGATAATTTGTTATATGCTCGCTGACCGCATAAACATTTGTCGACAGTTACCGTCAACACAGATTGATATGCTACTCTCGTTTTTAGTAGATCATTAATTCGAACGCTCAAGTTGTATATCAGCCGATGATGTATTATTATCGTCACAGGTGTTAATGCCCGATGGTCAGGGCCGGTGACCCGCGGTGTGCCGGTCACATGTATTTAATGAAATTGATCAAAACACGCGTTCCATGGAACACATATTAATTTTCGAACATAAAAAATAAAAATATCGTTATGACAAATAGTAAATACTAAATATTTACCAATGTGTAATAAAAAATAATAAATGTACCTAGGTACATAAGGGAATATTAAAACTGCAGATTCCTATATAAGTATACGTTTTTTTTTTTTTTTTTTGTAAATATAAAAATTGGAAAGCAAAAACTAAATATATATTATTTATAAATATATGGTAAAATAATAGTAATTTTCGAAGTAATTGGAGTGTAAAAAATGTAAAACTACTAAATTATATAGTAGGTAGCATTTTTAATATAGGTACTTTATATCATAACTCAAAAACCTTCATAAAAAAACGAACCGAAATATCACCGCGCGGTCTTCGTCGAGTTCTAGATCGTAAATAAAATAAAATAAAGTAATTTTACTTTCATAGCGTACGCGTAGATCCAGTTTATATAATATACAACCTATACGGCATACGTCTATTGTATAAATAAAAGCACTTCTCTTAAATATAAAAGTACAATATGATATATGTACCTATAGAATAACATAACATATACTATATAGGTACACATAATATTATATTGTTTTAAACTTCATGCCGAAATAAAGTATATATGGTATATAAGTATATAAGTATAGTATGGTATTCTTGCAGTATTCTTCCATATAACGAAGGCGTCAACCACAACAGCATACGTGGTATCGTGGTCACATCAACCGTCATTGTTTATTATTGTATTTTGTTTTCGAATCGAATAGAAAATGGGACCGTGAATTCACACAAACAACGTGGGTTCGTAATTCGCATTGTTTATTATTGTTTTTTTTTTTTTATTAGATGTTGTTTATATAATTTTTGTGAATATTACAGTATATAATATAGTACAGATGGGTTGTACCATACATATTCGGTATGTTCGATCCGTGGGAGTATTTTTCTCGTCACTTACACTCATAAAACGCGTGTTGTTCGTAGGTATATAACATATAATATATAGATACCAATATGTGTGTATATTAATACAATATCACAATATTTGACCCCCGCGGATTTCTCTCTCGAGTTGCTGCTGGGCTTTATGATGGCCATCCGCGGTGGTGGATTTTGAATCCGCATCCGGTGTGTAATAATAACATGGTCATAATATTATATGCTCACAGACACAGCTAACCACGTGATTAATGACAGTTTAAAAGCAGCCCGAATGCAAATAACTCAGACTAGAAAGTGCATTTTCGGGATTAACTCGCATACCAAGTGTATTTTGAAATATCGTTCACGACGATAATGGCGTCACACGGCGATTAACAGCGAACGCCAGTGATTCAGTAAGTGATTTTTTTACGTATATTTAATGTGTCTACTTAAACTATAACCCGTATAGACCGCGTTTATGAATTATGAAAATGTGCATACATAATATATAGTATATTTTATATTGTATAAAAAAATTATTGAATAGGTAGGTAACTCTTCGGCTATTATATAGTTGAAACAAGATAAGTAGCTGCTAATCTACCTATATATTGGGATATTTAACCTATATAATATGTATGAACATTATATTTTTATACTTGTTATCAAAAATATCTTACCGAATGTCTATAATAAAACTGCAGGTACCTACCTATTTTGATCACAATTATGAACTATAGGTACAGTTAATTCATAGATTACATAATATATATATATATATATATATATTTATAAACGAAAATCGCAGGGAGGCTTAAAGGATTTGGCTCTCTGGAGTTAAAATTAGACCACCCTAATTTGGACGTATCAATCAATTTTTAACAATAAAAATCGTAATGTGTATAAATATTTGGGACTGAAGCTCCTCTACCAATCTAAACCAATTTACGTTTATGTATAGTTAAATAAGCACTTTGGCAAAATATGCTTAAATAGTAAATACTTAAATATTCACTTGTTGAACAATTATATTAAAAATATACGGTTATGTCTAAATGCTTTTGTGATAAGCAGTACGATAACAATTACCGAAACACATTTCAGACTATAGACCAATTAACTAAATTTATGGACTGCGTCTTCCTCACCCTCTGCCAATTGAAAAACTCTGACCAGGTGTGACAAGCAAAGATGGTTATTGTAAAATAATAATGACTATATTACCATTTATTCCATAGATATTATGATTAGTATCATAACACTTAAACACAGATATATGATAACAACATAGATAATGAAGAAATCTATGAATAACAGGACGTTGCCTGAGAACGAAAAGGTTCCAAATCTACTTTAAAACGATTTTTATATATTTTTTGCATCTATTGATCTTGGAATTTCTTTAATTCAATAATTATTGATCAAGATATAGAATATATAAAAGTTAAAATTCATGTAAATTTTCAATTTTCAATTTTCATTTCAAATTTAAAAACGCTCTCCTGAAAAATTCGTTACTTTAGAACCTTTTCATTCTTAGGTGACAAGAAGTGATGATCACAAATTCCATGGAAAAAACGAGTGGAAAATTCATTCTTTCTTCTAACACCATTTTCAACTTATCAGATTTTGTCTAAGGAATTTTGTATCGAAGCGTAGTCCATTTAGTTAATAGGTCTATGCTACAGACTGCATTAAATTCCGCTATAATCACAGATATACAAAATGATCGTATTATCACTTATAAAATTATGTTACAGAAAATATTCTAGATTTTTATGGTTGAATTTTATGACGTGAATACATAAATTTGTTCATTTTATGAAAATATTTGATTTTTCTTCGTAATTTTTTCAAAATATTATAAAAAATGATAAAATATGCAGAAAAAACCTTCAAATGTTTAAAATATGCAATTATAAATAAAAACGCCAAAATATGTAATAATATGCGTTAAAACACTTTAACTGAAGATCCAAACATCACAAAACACATTTATGTTGTATTAGAATTATTCTATTTACCTACCTATATTTCTGAATAAATATGCAAATTCACATAAAGTTCTAAGCCCTTAATTTATAACAAACGTACTTTTTATAGTCAAATTATATTTAAATAGTCATTTTATTATGTTTAATATAAAAATAAACAAATAATTGTTTTAACTAAAATATATAATATTATAGTTTTAGCGGATTGAATAATTAATGTAAATTTTATAAATATATGGATACATTTCAAATTTATTCATTGATTTTGAACATTCCATAATATAGCTATTTATCATAAAATTAATAATCGATAAGACCTGAACCCAATTTATGTAAAGTGAAAGTAAATCTATAAAAATCGTAATACAAATTATATTATTTTACGCATATATATTCCTATAGGTATACAGTGCGTTCCATAAAGTTCGAAAATTTTTAAGATATATAATAATTACCTATAGTTCTTTTATAAATATATTTAATTCAAATATGTAAACAATTTTATAGAAATATATAGTTGTTCGATAATTATATGTACCTATATACTATATCATAATATATAGACAGTATTTAAACTTTAATTATTATTGTGTGGTAACCTTCATGATTTCCATATAATTACCATTGATCAATATTTCAATTAATTCATAAAATAATTAATGTAAGCACTGTAAGAACAAAAATACTTTTATATAATATAATCTCGTAATTTTTTAATCATGTCAATAGAATATTTTATTTATAATAACGACCTACAATTAAATATAATAGTTACTCTGGTACGGTTATTTAGATGTTTATCGTTTTCGTTAATCGTTACATTTTGTGTAATAATTATGTCATAAAATCGCTGCAGAGTAAGCCAAAAATGTTTTTTTTTTTTTAATCTGAATAGTCGTTTTAATATTATATAACTATAGCCGATTACAAACGGATATGAATGTTGAAAACTGTTTTTTTTTTTTTTTTTTTTTTGAAACTCGCATTGACTTTAACGTATTTACAATGTAAAGTTATGAATTTGATATATATATATATATATATATATAATCTATATTATTATAATTGTCCTATCCCTTTGACGTTGAAAATGAATTAGTGATCTTAAATTACGAAACTTTCGGTTGTAGTACGTATTGTTTTCGATGTAGCTATTAGGTACATTATTATGATTATTATTATTGTTATTGTTATTGGCAGTATTGCCACCTTTATTCAATGACACGAACACAAGATAACCAGATCACACATGTACAAAAATCGAATGCCTCAGATTGATAAAGATTCAGAAGAAGTCGCGCGTCACCATCTTTGGCTACTAGTCAGACGTCGCGATGATATAGTCATGGTCGTTTCGCAATGAAATACAAACGTACCCACGTGTTTGACTGGTGGTATGTTACGAAAAAATGTAAGAAATAATAAAACCGGAATTGTCTATCTGTACTATTATAAATACATATTATATATAGTTATGCCACCGAATATTTACATATAATATATATATATATGTCATAGGTACATAAAATGACATTCCGATTTTAAGATTTTCAATAAATACATTATTTTCGCTGTAGATATATTATTTTATGTTATTATAATACATATCAGCTATATGGAAATTTTCCCACCATGGTATAACATATAATATTAAATATAATACATTTATATGTAGGTATATAATATAAATATATAAATGCCTATTCCTATAGATGTATATTGTTTGAAACCGAATGATTTTCTTAGCCGGAAACTACGAGAATGTACACTTACTTAAATATATATATTATATATGTGTGTGTTTAGTGATATTATAATATTTAAAAACTCGACTATAACGAATGTTACAGCGCATGTATCGTAATTGATCAAATATCTGAACGGGATATCGTCGGGCGTTAAAGTCTCCCGGCTGCGTTATGTAATTATAACAACATACACCGCAAATTTCGCTGTTTGGCGGGCGTGGAAAAGAATTACATATAAAAATAACACAATTCGTGTAGGTATGTATACGTAAATAAATGATATATTAAGTCGTATAATATAATAAGTCGCTGTTTAACATTGAAGATAGAAACATCGTGAAATACGCGTATGTGTTGTAAAAAAACAAATAATTTTTTAGAAATTGGATTTTTTATATTTTATTTAAATAATAATTCTACAAGTTACTGCGGATTCCACGAAAAATATACGTAAATATTATATTATTATATTACGAGTTCTGAATATTTTATTTGTCTCATATACTGAACATTTGAATCCTGCAACTATATTACTTATTTATTAATTATGAATAAACAGGCAGCAATGTCCAAAAGATAATATATTTATAATATAAATTGAAATTGAAAAACAGCGATCAAAAATATTAAGATATGAATAGTTAAGAGAAAAAAACAGAAATCTTATTTACCTATACATACAAAAGTTCAATTTATGTTAAGAAATATGTATTAGAATTCACCAATCGCATGACCCGCGAGTAAAGGGCTCTTTATATAAGTAGTTTTACCACTAACGGGTACCGTAAAATCCTAAAGAGATTTAGAAGGACGATGAGGAACAAACTTAATTTATAAAGGAGAGCCTATAGATGAGTCTATTAGACTATCAAATAGTTTTAGGAGGAAGCGGCCTATACACGATGAACCATGGAGATTTTTCATCATTTAAACACACGCGTACCTATTATAATATATCGATATTATATTGACGTAAAAGTTTTGCGCCTTCCGCTTTCTATATGAGGGAAAGCAATAAACGCACGCACCTTCACCACGCGTCTAGTCACCGCAGTGTAAGGAGCACGTTGCGGTTTTGTCGTGCGCGAATATACGTATACGTGTATATATAGGTGCCCAATATTAACAAGTGACTTGGTGAGTCGACTGGCAAGCGTAAGCGTAATAATAATAATAATAATAATAATAATGATGACAATAAATTATTACGTACACTCGTACATAATAATATGTGCAAACGACCAAAAGAGTACCTATAATAAATTTACGATAATATATAGGTATATTATATATTTTTTTTCAAAAACTGAAAAATGCACATTTAACTATATAGGTGTACCAAAACGTTTTATGAAAATTTAACAGAAAGAAACGACAATCGTATATATATATATATAGGGATGAAGCGTATACCGTGCATGTAAATTTTAATTGTTACCTATATTGTTGATAAGTGGTACTCACTATAGGTTGACGCAGGCCGGCTTGACGATGGTCGCGATCAGAAGATACGCGCGGGCGACTATACGGCGGTGTTATATCGGAAGTATGTGTACAATATAATATTATAACAATAATGGTATATGAATGCTATAATGTTATACACGACGACTGACGGTGTGGTATTCGACTGTATATTATATTATCGTCAGCAGGACGTGTCGTAGTTCATCTCCTCGTCGAGCAGCGGGAGCAGCACTACAACGACAGCTGCTATTACACTCGTGTGCGGGGTGACGGCGGCGAGTTTGACGGTCGGCGAGCGTCCGCGAAATAATGTAACGCGTTATTCTCGTCGTCGTCGTCGTCGTCGGTTCTTCTCGGCGGCGGTGCAAGCAAGCAGTGGCGACGCGAGCGCGTGTGTGTGTGTTATGCGTACGCTGCAGATTGCGGCGGGCGTGCGTCTGCGGCCAGCTCAGTTCAAACGTCGCGTCGTCGTCGTCGTCGTCGTCGTCGTCGTCGTGTCTCCGGGGGGTACGGCGCGCACACACTGATCGCTGACGTTCGCGACGTTTATCGGACGAGCGCGGGGTCGCCGCGGCCAATGTCTTCCCCTCTAACGTATTTTAGGTGCACGAGCGAGCAGTCGATGATTATAATAATATAGTAGTGGGTGACGACCGCAGGGCGACCGTATAATATAATGTGTAATGGTTTTTTTTTCTACGGTTTTGCCGGGTAAACGCGACGTGCTGTACGCAGGAAACGAGACCACGATGATGTATATAATATATTATAAATATATAGAGAATACTTATGTCCGCGAGTATATAGCTCTGGTATAATATTATTGTTATATACGTATATACATATAATGTTTTATATATATATATATATATATAACTATATACAGTGGTGGATTTGGGGAGGGACGCAGGGGGACGGAGCTACTCTTCATTTTTTTCACGTTAAACAGCGCACCCCTTAGTTTATTTATCAGGGAACGCAAGGGACGCAGTGTTTGTTTTAATTTTTATTTAACATTTTTAAAAATTATAATTTTTTTTTTTTGGAAAGATCGTGAAATTACGAAAATAAATGTTTCTTATCCTTATCGCATAATAAGTTTTAGATAAAAAACATGATATAAAATGTTGAATAGTTGATCTTATTAAATCATATTGGCGTATCATATATAACTATAGTCTATATATAGTGGGCATATATATATACTAGTGCTAAGCACCTAATCCAGATCAATCCGTTTACGGATTACAATCCGGATTACACGGCAAATCCAGATTACATGATCATCGAGTATCACTGGAAAATATTTTATGAAACTTTTATGAAACACGCGCAAAACAAACAAATGATTAAAAACAACCTGCGCGATCGAAATACACGTTGACCATTTTAATCATATTAAACTTTCCCATAAGTTGATTGTATTATATTGGCGGATTATGGATCCGAAATTCAGATTTGATTCGCAATCCGAATTTACGGATTATACTTATAATCCGGATGGACGGATCGAATCCAGAATCCGGATTGTATATATTTTAATCCGGATTACGGAATGGTCAAAGGAATGGTCGGCACCATATACATTAGTACATTATAGACATATTATTATACGACACGATGTGTAATATGCGCGCCCGTCGCCGCGACGTACACAATATAATAATATTATAGGGAGAGGCGTGTGCACCGTGTAATGTACGAAGGACGACCGCATATATGTATTATATATAGGAGAGGTAATGCGACGGGCGGCCAGTGTATAATATTATTTATAATATGTGTTATTATTATATTACGCGCTACCCAAAAGTCTTCGCGTGCTGCCCGAGAGGTGCGTATAATATTATATTATAGCACCACCGGGCGGCGGCGGAGCGGCGCATTTCACTTTCGACGAGCGCCGCGCGCGTAAGAGGGAATTTTCATAACGCGTATAAATATATAATATAATATATATATACGTATGTACGGCGCTGCTGCACGTTGCACGGAGGCGGCGGCGACAGCGACTATGCGAGGGACCGGTCTTCGGCGCCTAAAATTTTACCCGTACCGCCGTCGTGTACGCGTTATTTAAAATTTTTTATTCTTTCTCTCTCTCTCTCTCTCTCTCTCTCTCTCTCTGTTCGCCGTCTGCACGATGTAACGATATTATAATTAATATACACGAATAATAAACGGTAAACCTATATATACTATACGTTTACACGCTGCACGGTTTAAACCACCGATTTGACTCAACGCGCATTAGTATAAACTCTCGGGAGTTGGGTGCATATAAACAGATGTCGTTCGAGTCAAACCGATATTTGAACTAAAACGGTTTACTATATTAATTCGCATTTGGAATGCGGATGAAAAATAATTTCGAGATCGTAAAATGCGTATATAAACGGTTATAAGCACTTGTTATAACCGTATCACATTTTTGGTATCAACATCATATATTGTTATTTATCATTCGTGCATTATTATTATTATTATTATTATTATTATCAGGGTTCGGATTTTATAGCATTTGCTACTTATTAAAGGATAGAGATAAAAATAGCAGAGTGGGTTATAAATTTGTTTTGTGCACCAGGCACTCTAAATATGAAATTTTATTTTGCTATTTTTTGCATATTTGAAGAATTTTAGAATTTTAGTGCTATTTTTGAAGTTTTGGTGCTATTTTTTGTTAATATTCTTAATTCAACGCTTTATTTTATATTTTTCATAAATCTCGTTTATATTGAATGACAAATAGTATTCATTTGTGTGAATCAATAAAAAAAATTCCCACATTTTCGTTTCATATTAAAAATTGATAAATAATATGATATTATTTAACATGTCATAATCTCTTTTTAAATAGCCCGGCGATGTCGAATATATTTATACATTTATACCTTCTTATCTGTTATTGTTCCTACATTTTTCCTACACTGTTCCGACAGTATTTTACTGTCGTACGTATTTCAGTGTCAGTCGGTTCTCCGTATCGTTTGATTTCGTTTGTAATAAAGTTATATGATGAATTTAATACAATTTTGATTTGTATTTGTTGCTATTTTTGATGTTTTTAGGGCATATTTATAGAGCATATTTTACGGTTTTTTTTGGTCATATTATAGCGCATAGGTATTTTAGGATTTTTGGTGCTATAAAATCCGAACCTTGATTATTATTATTATTATATTTATCGGTATAATTCGGTTTTTAGTTGTGCGTATATAAACACGCACCTCAATCCGCCCGATATCTAAATGCCAATCGAATTAATCCGAATTAACATGTAAACATATAGTGATAGCTGATTCGTTTGTTCATTTGGCGTTATATGATATATTATTATGTATATATTATAGAAAAATTTGCTTGTAAATGGGCCTGAATATATTATATTACACCTAATAGCGCTGCGTGCGCGGAGACTGCGTTATATTCGTCAACGCAAGAATGCGTATATATATTATATGTATCTGAGTATATTATACACGTATATGACATATTATATTATAGTGTATAATATGTAAAATGTATACGGCAATGGTGTATTTAGCCATTTAGGGGGGAAATGTGGGAGATTAATCTCCTTCCTTGACCTTTTTTTTCGAAAAAAGTGCAATATATACCCTAAGAATTCGGGGAACGGAGTGGGAACCGGGAATCCAGGCCGGGAGATTGTCGTTTATCCAGGCCACCGTCACCACACATTTACAATACAATACAACCAAAGCGATTATTTGTACCTATTAACATTTTTGATTTTCATACGTAAACAATATTTTAAAACAGAATAATTATTATCGTTGAATTCTTTAGGTAGGCATTTCTCTATCGGTATAAATAATAAAAAAACAGGACAAGCTGGTTCAAAAAAATGTTTAACACCAGGCCATTAGGCCATAACATACGATCTAGACCATCCGGAAAACTGTATTCCGCTTGTGCGCGGAGACATACGTCTCTTCATAAAAATACTGTATGCATTGCCCGTGGGCCGTGCTTATTTCAACGCACCTGAACGTATACATATATTTTCTTGTTTGAAAAGAGTCACTATATTATAGTGATCTCAGAATCACAATGAAAGAGTTTCATAACTATATAATAGGTAGTTATTCGATTTTAATTTTAGGGCAGATTTAATGGATGACAGACAGCATGTTATCCGTCCATTAAACGCTATACATTTGGGTCGACGATATATTATAATTGCGATACGAACTTGTTGCAAAGTAAAACAGAAAATTACAATAATGGTACTATTATAAATTAAAAATTGTCCCCTTTTTTACACAAATGTTTTACATTTTTTAGTCTACACACATTATTTAATATCTCCCCTCCCCTTCGCAATATCTTAAATGCGTTACTGATGATGCGTACCTATATGGACTATAATATCAGACGGTATATATATATATATATATATATATATAGATAATATATATATATATTATATCAGACGGTATAAGTAAATAATATACACGCCAAATACCCATTCCGTTTACCTACACAGTATAATATATAATATATACGACGGCGTTTTTTTTTTCTCGCAGCCGTGTGCAGTGAAAACCGGATGTACTAATGTTAACGTAATATCGTACGTTATAATATTATTATATATAGCGTGCATATTATGTCCGCCCCGTGTTACAGAACGGACCGTCGCAATGAACTTGGCCCAGTATAGTGTTATAAAGTATCGCGGGCACGGGACAAGGATAATAATATTATGTTCGTAGATCGCTCGATCGCCGTGTTTGTATGCTGTACTTATATTGTATATCTTTTTATCGTATTGTGAGCATATATTATAATATGTAATATTCGCTTGTACCTGCAAGGCTATACCACCAGGGGTGGCCAGCGAGAAGAGACTTGCGAGCCGCAAAATACAATGAAAAATACGTTAGAGCCAAGAGTGGGAAAAACGCTGCAGCGAATACATTGAAATTTAAAAATATTTAAATATTATACGTTTAAGAGCACTGTATTTTTTTCTTGTTAATTGTGAAAACTAAAATTATAACGTAATAATTATTAGGTACGTATAAAAATACATATTTTTATATTAATATTCAACAATTTTCTGTTTATATCAGTAAAATTGTTATGCGTTTTACACCGGTAAGACGTGAACCGAAATTTGGCCACCTCGGCTATATATCAATATCACTTATATTATGTACAAGCAGGGTGAGCGTTAGAGGGGCAGACGGGGCCTATAAACTCTACACCTTGCCCTCCTATTGGAGTCTCGCAAGCGTGGCCTGGAGAGGGAGACTATATAGGGGAAGATTTTCTCCAGGGCTTCTTTAAAATATAAAATTCGGCCCTGTAACGAAAATCGAACGCCATGTAAATTTAAATTGGCCCACCGATTACAAAATATTAACAATAGAACCGTAAAAAAAAAGTCGATGAGTGAAAAAAAAGGTCTTCCCCGCAGGCCGATTAACTATACCAGTCTCCGTCAAGGGGCCATTTTGAAAAATATACCATGGTATTTGTTTATCCACTCGAAACTAATTTGAGCCCTATAGGCTTCATAAAATATAACACTGGTCCTGTATATACAAGATACTACACTGTATACGCAATGTCCAGAGATACTATATGAATTATGACAATATTGATAACGCACGGTATGTAGCTCTAGGCCGGGCTTATTTTAAAGTGCTTTTTTTGAGAAAGCTATAGATGCACACTTGATCGACCAATTTTTTGGTAGGAATTTGTCTGTAAATAATTAAATATATTTTAATTCTATTGAATTGCATTTTTTGATCACCTCGATCGATTCCTATAGCATACAAATCAATGAATTCAAAACTTTTTCAGAATGAAAATCTGATTTTCCAAGGTTCCACTGCCGTTTTGTTTTAGCTTTTAGGTGAGTATTTACGTTAAGTTAGTGTTGTTGTCTTATTTAATTTATTTTTCTAAAAATCTAGTTTTATTAATTTACTTTACATTAACCATCATTGATAATACGAATTCGGAACCTCTTATCTCCTCCCTCATATATCATCTCTCAACCACAAATCAATAAGTTCGTATAAATGCGCAGTTGAGAATAATTCATAGAATAAGCCCTGGCTCCAGGAACAACTTGTTCAGAGGAGGCCAGAGACATAGTCAAGAATTTTCTATGGGAGGAAGGAAATTGGACACATAATTTTTTTCATCAATATTGTATTTTAAGGTAGGCGTATAGTGTTATTAATCTTACGAAAATTAAAGTATAATTATAATTTTTTTCGAAGTTTGGATTAAAAGGAGTATGACCTCCTTGACCTCAAGACTTTAAATTTTATTTGGGACCTCAAACATATGTATTATCTATAATAAATTTTTTGCATCATATAAAAATCTATTTATTAAATACAATAAAATATTATTAATTTAACGATCTGATTATGGATAATTCAGTTAAAGTGATTATATAATATAAACTATAGTTTGATATATGTTTATTTTTTTAATAAAATTATGATCAAGTACTATATTATTATTATAGGACTTAAGAGTTGATGATTTTTTTTTTTCATATGTTTTTTTAGTTAAATATAGAAAACAATTATAATTATAGCCTAAAATATGCCAATAATGCCATAAAATAATTTTTAAATAATAAAAAATAATAATTCTCAATATGAAAATTGCAGAAAAATAACCTTAAATCAAAAATAATAATTAGTATAAACATTGATTAATACAACAAAAGAAGACACAGACAATAAAAATTAGATTCATATATACGACAGAAAAATATTTTTATATTTTATTTTTGATCAACATAAATATATGGGTAGGTATTCTAGGTACCAAGCATTAATTTAAAAGGGACAAAAACAATGGTGATTTTTCTTTATATTTAGGTAAAACATATGAAAATGACAACATTTCAAAAAATAATGTCAAATATAAATCAATATTCATTTTTTTCATCCTTTATCGAGAGAACTACTCTCCTCTTCTAACCACCGTCTATCATTAAGAATTATGCGTATTATGGTTCTATTATAAAAAAAATAAATGAAAATATTTATATAATTCAATAATTCTATTTTTCTACAAATCTATAATAATAATTTTGGGTCAGGAGTCGTGGACCCTAGAGCACCACTGCATTCGTCACTATATATTATAGTAATGTCTAGCACACGTATGATCCTTCGACAAGTTATATTTTATACACGTACGGTTATTCTTTGTTGTTATAATACTTATAATATGCGGTTATAACGGAAAGTAGTCCAGGGAGTTATAATTCGATACCAATTGTCATGTTAGGTTACGCCAAAAATGGTTATAATTATGTGAGACAGTTAGATTTTCGATATACAATATTCGCAATATTTCTCCAGGCCTAGATTATAAACACTGCACGTGCAGAAAGTATACGTGCATTAGCCATAGGTCCCAATTATATAATTTATAAGGATTAGTCCTCCATGACAACTTATTGTTTAAATTGTATTCATAATATTTAAATCAAGTTATTTATTAATACAACACATTTTATATATAACATATCTTATATATCTATATTTTTTGGAAATTTAAACTTAAAAGTTAAAAATATTATTTTTCTGTACAATAATTGGTGCATTTTAACTACATTTTGTGTGCTGGTCATTTGGATATCAGTTTTGATCATTTATCATTCGACCGATTGGGCACTGATATTAATCATTTTTTATTTATTTATTTTCAATACCCAATTTGTCTGAATTCAATAATAGTTAAGAGTAAAAAGGAAAACAAATCGAAAAATGACTAACCAATGTCTAAAGTATCAACTATAGAGCAATTTGCTACCTGAAAATGAGTAAGTATGTACCGATTGGAACAAGTCTTCTGGTTGAATAGTTGTATATGAAAAATGTATATATTATATAATAAATAAAAAATCATTATAAAACTACTAGGTACCTCCCTCGCTCCGCTCCGAATCTAAAAGTCCGTCCAAATACAGCTTTGTATAATGCCAAATACAGCAAATATAACGGAAGTTGGTCCATCGTCCCTTCGATAGTTTGGTTCTCGGATAGGATAGTGTACTTAGTATTATTATTATTATTTTAGATTTGAAAGCAAAGATAAATTTATTACATTCGAAAAATGATTCTGGGTGAATAGACTCGGTAGACCAGGTATTTTCCGATTCATAACATTTTTCTGTTATTTTCGATAATATTTTCTTCACGCTTAAGAAAACTACTAGAAAATCGAAATCTTAATAACCCATCTAATACTAAAGTATTAACCAGAATGAATTTACAATCAGAAAACTTACTCGATTCCTTCTACGCAAAAATTGTTTATACATAATATATATTATACAATTATATATATAGGTTAGGTTATATAGGTAGGTACCTACATGAAATAAATAAAAACGAATCTCATCATTATAAAATCCATAGATTTCACCCTACGTTCAGAATATGAATAACTATAAATACAATTTTTTATTGAAATATTAAATTACATTAAAATGACGTACTTAAGCATGTCACGGCCATTCTTAATGTTTTTAGACAATTTATGTATATTTTTGGTGTTAAAATGTGTTAATATTATTGGCATTTTTACAATGTCCAAACGATTTCACCTCAAATTTTAGACCTACCAAAATGTAGATAATTGAAATAATAATAATAATAATTATAAATATACCTAACCTATAGGTACGTGATTATATACAAATTATAGGTAATATTATAATGGATAGACATATACAGTGTATACACCATGCATATTTTCTATAAAATTGTAAATATTGTTATAATTATAATAAATTATAATTATATATTAATTAATTAAAACTGTAGTAAAAATAAAGTAGTAAAATATTACTTCGAATGTATACTTGACTAAGGCATGACCATACGTACTTATTTGCATAAGACAATATTTATTTTTTAATCTATGTAGGTACTGTTGTCATAAATGATTATTCTGAGGACATCTAAATTTACTTATTTTTATCATCCTCAAACTTTTAACAATTTTATTGATTTTTTTTTTGTTAAAACTCGAGTAATAATTAATAACAACCAATATTATATTTAATTTTTATTGACTTGTTATAATTTTACTTATAGATACCGACAAACATTTATAAAATATTTTTTTTTAATTTTGCACACACAAATAAATACTGGTATATTAGTATATAAGTATTATATATGCCTATACCTATATAAAAAATTATTCTATCGATGAAATTATTTATTCTTTTTCAACACCGTTCACCGTCAATGAAAGTAAAATACTTAAATTACACATTCATTTCTATTAATGTATTCACATAATAACCTTTTTAACTAACATTTTAAATTTAATAAAAATATATCACAATTAAATTATTACATTTATTTTATACTTAATAGTAGATGTTATATATTATAATTTATATGTGAAAATATTTAAAAATTAAAATAAAAATACATATGTACCTACATTTTTTTACATTTAACCAAATGTTCATTTTTGTATTTTTTTTTAGTTTTATATTTATTTTACCATAATATAGTTATACTAATTATAGTTTTGTGTTAAAATTTAAAGGATTGTATTTAAATATTTCTTAATTCATGTACCTATATTTAATTAAAATTTCAAAGTATTCAAATATTTTTTAACTACCTACTTATATAAAAAGTATTCACAGTATAGTATTTGTATTTGAACTAAATACTTTAGTATGAAAATAATCATTATTTATTTTAATACTTTATTCATTATTATATAAAAAAATATATATTGTTATCAATATATAATGAATGTGTGTGAAATCGTATAACAATATATATTTGTATGAAAATCATTTTATATTTTTGTATAAACTTTAATGTAATAATGAATAACGTATTGAAATAAATAATGATTTATATATATATATATATATATATATATAGGTATTATATAGACATACTAAACGGCTCTGCCGTCTCTACTATATTGAAGTAAAAAAAGTGTTTGAAAGTATATGTATATATATACCTACTATTTATATACTTATTTAAATTAATTTATAGTCATTACTCTAAAAGTCATTAGTCGAGTATTCGAATGTATGTATTTTAAATGAATTTTTGAATATTATCTGTATCTATATTTTAGTATTTACTACTTAGCATATTTTTTTAAAGCAGTATTTTTTTACAAAACTGGTCTTGTATGACACAAGAATGGTTAGACAGCGCGAACTATTTTTATTGTCCATTGAAAGTGTTATTACATCATCAATATAACATTGAAACGTTTTCATACAAAAACAAAACAAATCTTTGGAAATATTTAAACGATATGCGATATATTTCTATTTATATCACTATTCCATATAAATCTATAAATCTATTCCGTTTTATATGCTATAAAAAGAAAGTATTCTAATCACAATGTTTCTATTTTAACATATAGGTAAGTTTATTTATTTAATTGGTTTTTTTGTTAATAAATTAATTTAAAAGTTACTTATGTAGTATGAAATTCTGTTACTTTCAAATTATTATTTAATAATATTTAAAGGTTTTTCAAGGTATACCTATGTTGAATATAGTTATCACATAATCGTGTTATTATAATTTCTATGTCTTTGTATGTGTGTGTGTGTGTGTGTTTTAATAAATATAAATACAATTATTAAAACGAGAGAAAAATAGATTATTTCGAAATAAGCATTTAAATATACATATATATATTTTTTTTTTACATTTTAGTGATTTGTTTGTATTTTTAATCAACGAATTAACTTTATTTAAATCTAGGATAATACAGATTTCATAAAACTATATTCGTATTATTGGGTAGATACAATATAAAATGGGTTAATATGTATATTTGTACCTATAGGAATATTATTTTAAATTGATGATTCTACAATATAAAAAAAAAAAAAAAAACAACAAAATTTATTAAAGAAAACTAAGAATCTATTTTTTAAATATATATTTATATCAAAATTAAAAAATAGTATTATATGCTGTCATATAGGTCACTGTTTTCGGAGAGTTCATATTTGGGCGGGTGCATTAAAGGTGTAGTGCTAATATGTGTTGAAATTTTAAATATCATAAAGCAATGAATCATTATTTTGTATACTAATCAAAACCAATTCCAAAGGGAATTAATATTTACTGATGACCAAGATGAGTAACACATTTTTGCGAAATATTCATTAAAAAATGTAATATACTCGTACTTATTTTTAAATATTTTACTATCACGATTATTAAGTATTTTTGTACAATTTTATATCGAAAAATTATTATAATAATATTACAATATTAAATTGATTAAATATACTTTTAAGTATAATTTGTATATATATATATATATATATATATATATATATATCAATAATATACAAACGAAAATAAAATAATCGTAAAATACTAAAATGCAAAATAACACTTCATTCAGAATGTACATTATGTTACCACAGAGTTTTCGTAATATTGAAACACGTTTATATTATAATTTATATTTTATTCATTGACCCCAAAAATTCCACAATAGTAACATTTTAAATATTGTAATCTTAACAGATTCTACAAATTGTACAGTACCTATATAATTTTTTAAAGTAAATTATTTGGTTCTATAAATATATATTATCTATACATGTTTATTTGTGTGAATATGCATTGTTATGCAATATTTTTTTCAGTTCAAAAAAAAAACGTAGTTAAAACGTCATATTTTTAGAAGACTAATATTTTCTTCTTTATTTATTATTATTTATAGGAGAAAGTTTAATAATGCAATACCTATATGTATATTGTATATAATGAAATATAAAAGCTTTTTAAAACATTTAATTAAAAATAAGTTATAAACGCTAATTATCATGACTAAGTAATTTTAATAATAATTATCTATAGAAAAGTAAATAAAATGATGAAATCATTACTGCTCATTAAATCTGTACCTAGATCCATTAGAATTTTTTTAGAATATAATATTTCATATTATAATAATTTATAATCAACAGAAATATTGTTTATATTTTCTATAAATGCGTTTTTATTTATAATAATATATATGTTATGAGTAATGCCCGGAGGCCGAATAATGTTAACATTATCCACGGATTTTAACTCAAGTTAAATTTTGGATTTTAGCCTTGTAGGTATATTTATACATTTTAGGCATTCTCTATTGCAGGCTAATGTATTTTTAATATTTACTGAAAATTAATGAAAAATCAAAATGTTACAAAATATTATTTTATAAAACCAATCACTTGTTTAAATTGTATAATATATAAAAATCAATTCCTAATAATATTTCTTTGTTTATAACCGTAAATTAAATTTATGTCGTTAAAATGAATTTCGAAAATGCCGGTCATTTGAGGATGCAACTCAGTGGAATCGGTGAAAGTAATTCGCTTATCGGACAGGATAAGTACCTATACTACTGTAGGCTATCTGTTGAATTTGAAATCAATAATAAAAAATTTCTTTCAATAAAACTATTCTGAGAGAAATTAAATAATTATAACGAATAATTAATTAATTAATTATTCATTATATTAATAAATAACAATATTCCTCTACAGTCAATTATATATTCAGTATATTATATTTATCTAACAATACAGTGTAAAAATAATTTTGAAAACATTTAAAATATAGTTAGAGTAACGTACGATTAAAAACCTTGTATTGATTCTTCATGTTTTAAAACCTAAAATTACTACTTTTGTGACATATAAATCTTAAAATCTACAATATTAGGTACTATAAATAGCTCAAAATTGGTAATAAATAAAAATATATGAATAATGCACATTAACTTTAATGTAAATAAAGTACATAAAACAAATATGGTCATAGTTACCGACTATATAGATAATATATATTATTTATAACTAACAAAAAAACTAAAAATTATTGTAAATTGGAAAATTAAAATGCCAAAAACTTGAAATTTACACCAAGTATTTATTATAGCACTTTGTATATTGACGTGATATTTTTTATTATAGCTATATAAATGCTAATAGTAATACTCATACTATATGAAACGAAGAATCGTTCTATAGAAAGAAATTATTTATCATTGCTTTCAAATTCAATATATCCATCACCAGTATCCTACTGGCCGGGGTTTTTAAATATCATTGTTGAAACTTAAAATAAAACAGATAGTCAAATATATAATCAAAAATTATTTTAAATATTTATGTCTCAAAATAAATTTACTTTAATCGTACACGTTTGTGCTTACACTTGTTGCACAAGACGATAATTATGCAAGTTGAGTCTGCCGTACGTTGGTATATACAATAGTGTGCTTAAGCCTTAATGCATTGCTAAACAGCAATCGATACTATAATGCATTTTTTAAATAAACTCTTTTCATTAGATTTGGCCCAATTCAGCTAAATTTTGTGTCTACTAAATTAACGAAACTAAAATTTCTTTTGAATTTTAGTTACTAAAAGACTACGTAGTTCAAATTTAGGATAATTTAAAATTTATCGGTAAAGGTTATAATGGTTACTCATATAATATATATATATATTTAAGATCTTGACCAATATTATTCATAGTCGATGACACATTTCGATTTCTCTAAATAATATTGTACTATCGATCGAATATACCTGTATAATATACATATTAAACAAGTTACGTATCAAAGGTCTAGGTCACAATATAAATATTAATTTTAGTCTATCGTAAATTTTATAATTATTCATGAATTTCTAATAATATTAAGAGTACGCCACACACCTGATTTTTAAGGGGCTTTGTATAGGCAATTTTTATTAAATTTTAAGAAAAATAAAAATCAAACAAATTAAAAATATTTAAATGTATTTTAAAAGTAATTTTAAAATATACCGGTGTCAGTATCATTTTTAATTGTCATGTAATCACGATATTTGTTAAAAAAACATGTTTACACATTTTTCATTTTTATTGACATTTATAATATTATATTATAAAAAGATAAAATAAAAAGCCGGGAAGCACAGATAAATTATTTCTTTCTAAAAAAAACGATTCTGAGTGAAGCTTCTGTGGATATACTTTACAATTACTGTAGATTATAGGTATTATTGTACTAATAATGTGATAATGAACAAAAAAAAGTTGAAAAAATTCAAAAATTATTAGAATATAAAAAAATTCAAATCAAAGACCCTGCGCATGAAAATATCATTAGCCGTCACTAGACTACGTGACACTGTTCCGATATATAAAAAAAACATACCTACCTCATAAACGAATAGGATGAAATCGTTAAATTTCAAATAATATAACTTTAAAACCAAGTCTGACTGCCAAATTCTGACTTCACCATTATTATTTTGATTATAATAATAATAATAATAATATTTAAAAAAAAAATCGAAATTTTTTGTAAAGTAGAAAAGTTGTTATGGATTAAATGACTCAAAACTGAAAATTAAAGGCTATTAAAAATTATTGTATCGACCGATTTTTAAATTTTTTTGCGTGTAGCTGGAATGACGTAATTTTAATACTGCATTGAATTTTCAGGTCTTAAAATCTAAAATTAAGACTATTATGAAATAAATGACTTAAAACTGAAATTTTCGATAAATAGCTTAAAATTGGGAAAAATGTCCAAAATTATTTTTCTTTCATAATATGCTAATATACGTATTTGGTGAAAATTTCAAGTTTATAGATACAGTATTTTCTTTAAAATTCGAACACATTTCATACCTACCAAAATGTTGGAAAAATTAAATGGGTATTCAAAAAAAAATTCTAATGCTATTAAAAAATATTTTACCTACATACCGATTTTTTAACATTTTTGTATGTAGCTAGAATGACGTAACTTTAATACTGTATTAAATTTTCAGGTCTTGAAAACTAAAATTAAGCCTGTTATGAATTGAATGCCTCAAATTTACATATTGCTATAAATAGCCTAAAATGTTTGTATTAATATTTTACGTATATACGTTTGTGGTGAAAATTTCATGCCTCTAGCATCAAAATTTACAGAGTTTTTTACCAGAGTTTTTTTCAGAGGAATTTTACCACAATCGTGTTTTTCGATTTTTATGCTAATTTTTTAATAGTTTTTTCTTACATGTTTATCGAAAAATTAAAAAATGACCTCTTTAAAGTACCAACTAGATGAAATTTACTATCAGAAATCGGGTTAGCTTGTAAAGATTGGAGTACTCCTTCTGGTAGAATTTTTAGCAAGGTACCAGACGTCAGACATAAAAAAAAAACACATAATTGTAAAACTAATACGCATTCCTCGCTTCGCTCAGAATCTAAAATAAATTATGAAGAACAAAATTATCTAGTGATTGATAGAGCTGATTTTTGATATATGCATTTTTACACGTTATATAAACTGTTGAAAAAATAAAAAAAGTCGATATTTCAACAGCTCATAAAACGTGTAAAAATGCACATATAAAAAATCAGTTCCATCAGTCGTTAAATATAATGTTGTTAATAATTATAGTTTGTATATTGGTGTTGAGTTACTTATAGAATTATTTATATGTAAATAAAAACTTAATTTCTACAAAATATTTTGTTTTTATTTCAACAAATATGTATTTCGAAAACAATGTTTTCATCTTCAATGTTAAACAACTACTGCACGTTGTCGGTGTGGCGTCCTCTTAAAATAAAATAATATATAGAATGCTACGCTATTGTATAGCTGTAAGTTTATATATTTTATCATTGATAATAAATTACAATAATCAATGATAGTATTTAGGTACTTACCTAATTCTAATATAAATAATGTATCCTATTATAAATCATAACATATAATTGAAATAGGTGGGTTTGTACTTATATATAGGTAGTTGTTTCATAAATATTAAATGTGCATAAAAAGTACATCCAAATTTTTATACGTTTGTTTAAAATATTTCGTAATGTTTAGTAATGTCTGTCATTGCAGTGTACCTGTATAACGCGATACAGTTTCTGTATATACGTATAACGTATATAAGGTATTTTGTAAACTGCAGCGTAGGCATACATTATATATTATGTAGGTACCAACAGTACAGTTGTGTTATATAGTGTCAAAGCCTATATTTTTCTACAATTATCTGTATCATAATATTATGTATGCGTAGAATACCTACAGTAGTTTGCAGCTGTTATTATAGACGTTATAGTATTTTAATTTTTCTTTTCTCTAACGAAAAAAAAAAAACAGAAAAATAGAAATTATGTGTAGGTACAGTTTTACCCGGTTTCTGAGGAGTTATTGTGTGAAAACTGAAATGTAATATTATCAAATACAGTCAACTCGCAGTATAACGAAGCTCGATATAACGAATAAAACTATCGTTCCCTTGAAAATCTCGTGTTATAACGAAAAATTAAATATATTTTTGTCCCCTCTATATAATGAAGTTTTTTTGGTTAAATCTCTCGCAATGTAACGAAGTTATACAATTTTGAAGCTTGATATTACGAATTTTACGAGTTTGTTTCGGCTATTATCACGCGATAAGATAAATGATTCTAACCCGCTATTGTGATCTTTACGTTATAGTTTTAACAGTAGCGGCTCGTGGATGAAGTATCTGGTGTTGCACAGAGAAAAAATACTACGGATAAATAACAAATATATGTATTAACAATATTATAAAATTATGTTATTTTCTCTAAAATATCGATATAATAGGTAGGCTTTGTAATAACGAATGTGATGTCATTCATTTTATTAGCAAAATACCTACATTCATGTAAAATATATTTCAATTTAATTTATGCCTATATAACCTAGATGAGTGATATCCTCATAACGTCTGAAAATTAGTAGATAATAACTGTACCAAACGACAAACGTCGTTACGACATACGACCACAGAATATAGTTGATAATAGTAGATATACATAGTTGGTTTTTCAAAGTACCTTTGTGCGGGATCGCTATATTTTCAACTTCAATTTTCAAATACGGAATGGAATATTATCTGAACCTGGTTTTCGTATTGTTCGTGACAAAACCACGCTTGAACGAGAACTTTTGCGTAAAGCTCATTCTGAACTACAACGTAAAATGAATGGGGGCTCTTCAGATCTTACCATCTCATACGTTAATGGTGTACCCTCAGTGATCAAAGCCGGTCCAAAAAACATGAACCCCAGAAGAGAAAGCAATCACCGCCCGAATTCCACGCAGCTTTTGCA
>JAIPRL010002170.1:35799-64944 GCA_025469235.1 Pemphigus obesinymphae | reverse complement strand
AATACAATACAAATTATAAAACAAAATACAAATAAAATAAAAGGAATACAATTAAAGGAAAATTATTTTGGGAATTGGAAGTAAATCAATATAGTTTATATAAAGATACTGCCGAGTGCCGACCATAAATAAAAGAATAGGGTGCCGACGGAAATCGTGTCAACTGTAATCGACCTTACAAGATGTACATTAAATTATTATCGATTAAAAACATCCGATTTTGAATTGGTATTTACCATAAAGTATACACAATTATGCCAACTACATAAATTCCAATGTTATCTTTTAAATGTTTAGATCAGTTTATTGCAATTCATACGATACACGTGATTTGTGGCTACCTATATATAGGTGATTTGAATGGTTCGACTTTAGACATTATGATCGGTATACAAAATAATATTGTACCTACCGCTTGTACCTTATATTATAATTATATAATGATGATTTACGTATTTGCGCTGACTTGATAATCGATATTTTTTTATATTTCCATTTTCGAAAACGTCAATTACAAAAATATTGGACAATTAAAATTTTTAAATTTGCCGACTTCAGATTGAGTTAAAGTTTAGACTGGGGCATATGTATGAGTTGCCACCCCCCAAATGACGCCACTGCCCACGTGCTCCATATAGGACGTTCCCTTAACCCCTTACATAGTACCAAAAAATTACGCAACGAAAACCGGGCTTAGTATTTCCAATGCAACAAAGTATATAATAATGATGGTATATTTGATTTGAAAGTATCTGAAAAAAAGGTGAGATATTTCTCTATGACATGTCGGAAACAGAATTTTAAAAAATGTAAATTTGTCATTGAAATTGGGAAAAATACCTAAAATGTTTTCTTTTATATTTTGTTTATTATTTCAGTTATCCAAAATCGGCTTGCAACGTGTCCTGTTAAGACTTCTCACCTTTCATAATATGTTCGGTCTGTTTAAAACAAATGAATACACTATGTGTACTATTGGAAATACGATGAGATGTTTTTGCAACAAAAATGTAAATTTCATTGCCATGAAGTGGCGCTGCCTATATCTTAAAATTATTACGATGAAACGGCACCGTGTACCTACTACCCCTGTACTCCACCACGTCTATTCCGTACGACCGTACCCGTGTAATATTATGACTCCGCACCACGGCTGAGGGTGTAGCCGTGGAAGGTGGAATAAAAGAATTATTTTAAAAATACGATTATTATTTAATTTCGGTATAAATGAACAGAAGAATATTTCAGTAGTCTAGTATTAATTTAGTAGATAATTTTACATAGGTATTATTACTGTCAATTTTAAGAAATATTTTAACTATCGTAAATTCGTAATGTTGTTCATATCGGCGGCGGCGCTATAATTGTACAATTTATTGACTAATACAAAATAAAAGAATAAGAATTATAATTATAATAAACATAATTCACATAAGTCATCAAACCCAAAGTTCAATAGTATAAAATAAGTCTCAAACTTCCGAATACTTTGTAAATTTATGAATTTTGTAGACCAAAAATAAAATATAAATTATTATTATTATTATTATTATGAGTTCAGTGTCGTACATACTCGTATTTTATATTTATGTATAGCCATGTTTAGATAACTTTTTTTTATTACAATGAGAACCGTCAACCGACACTACAGAGCGGATATAGGTAAGTATATAAATAGAGTACCATTATAAATTAGAACCAATTTTATTCGTCAATACGAATATTTAAAAATAATCCAAGAGAAAAGCTATCGACCATTCAATATAATAGGTTGTTTATACATTTGTATCAATCTATACTTCTAACGATACATACGTACTATAGTATATATTACCAAACGTTAATTTTTTTTACGATGGATTTCAAAAAAATAAAAACTCGGAAAATGCCATCTAAATGTTCAAGCAAAAATAAAAGCTTTTTAAAGAAAATTAAGAATTTCCACAAAATACCATCAAATTCGTAAGTACCTATATTTTAACTTTTAAGTACCTACATAAGAAAGTACCTGACCATCAGGACTGTGTGAATTGGAAACATATATATATATATAAAATAGTATATTACAATATAATATATAATATATATTTTTATATTCTGAGATGAATGTATATTGGTTTTACAAAGATGTGTTTTTTATTTTTTATTTTTTTCCGTCCCAAAAAAAATGTCCGTACCCTAAAATTCTACCAAAAGGAGTGCTCCGATTTTTACATACGTACCCACCATAGGTTACGTTCTAGTATAGCTACGACGTCCCCTTAATAGGTATAGTTTAAATTTTCGATATTGTACAAACTAAAACTTGTATTGTAAAATGCCCACGCGAAACCGATCTAATGTGTAAAAATATATCATATGGGTACAATAATAATACATTATAGACGCGATAAGAAGTTTCCGATGCGTGCCCCACATTACCATAAATATAATAGTGTTCGAACTCTATCAGCTATCAACTATTGACACACACAATATAATATAAATACTTATTTGAGTTATTCGTTAAATAACAATTTGTGTAGGTAGGTACCTACTTATTGAACTAGGGGTGGTAATGTATTAATTATTCGAGTAATTGAACAGCTTAATAATAATAATAATAATAAATAACATTGTATTTTTAGAACTCAAATAAACGGCCTGTGTTTTATTCCTTCATAATTTCAGCTTTTTACTATCAGTATTAGTTTAGAGATGAGTAATTTATGGGACTTGAATACCATTCATATGTACCTATATAATATTACACATACACATTGTTATAAATGCCGATATTCGCTTTATGATATCCGTCGGGAGTGGACTCATTCATAAAATTATAAAAATGATAGTTTTTTTTTAAATATTTAATAAATGTTAATTTTTAATACTGCGCGAATAAATATTTTCGGTTCGAAATATATTTATACGACATTGTATAAATATTTAACAATTTTCTATAAATGGAAAACATGTATACGAGTATATCTAGTTGTGATATTTGGATGGAAATAAAATTAGGATTTGGTAGATTTGGGAGGTACAGGGTTTATTAAACTTGATGATGGCCGATTCCTAACCCCACCCTCCTTACTTGGCTTAATTTAATATCGGAAAGGCACGAGTCCCCTTAGAAAAGTCAGTGGCATGAGTTGGTTTTCTCAAATTTTGTAAGCATTTTCGGCTATTTTCCATTTTAGAAAGCGCTTTAGAAATATGTCTCCCGAGTTTCTTTTAACCACCCATGGAAAAAAATGCCAGCTACGTACCCGATTCGGGCGTGTACCCACCAATTTATTTACGACTACAACACTGTGTATATCTTTGTATACAGTGTGAAACGCTAATTGAAAACACTCAATATCTTTGTACAGAGCCATGCAATTTGAATTTTTTTTACTGTTGATTAGATATGCGCATGCTCAATACAAATTTTTTTCTTAAATGGCCATCCTCCATTTTGACCATTATTTTTCATGAATTTCAATGGTCAAACCACTTTTCAAGTCTAAAATTAGCTGAGATATGGCAATTTAAATTTAGTTTTTTTTTTTAAACCACGAGATTTTCATCCACGTGATAAACGCGATTTAAAAAAAAAAACGCCAGTCAACACTCAACTCAACCTTAAAATAATTATAATGAAACTTTTTATGAATCATTATTCAGCGTTCTTTTTAATATGTTAATATGTTGTTCTTTAATTCAGTATTATAGTGTATACTGTATAGATAATTCAATATGCGTAAGCTGAAACGATAATTATTTCTTTATAGAATTTTATTTTAATATAAAGTTATAGGAAAAATCAAGAGAAAACGTAAAGTTCAAAAGTCCAACGTATACACACCTGTTGCACAGCATGATTTCGACGAGATGATAATACGTGAAAGGGGAATGATCATACACGCATAGGTATATGCACCGCACACGTATTTCTTTATGGAATCGTAAGATATTATTCCGAGATAGACCAAGGTCAATGACAATTATTTTTTATACAATTATAGGTATATATAGGTACCTTATTGTAACTACCTATAATATTGAATATACATCAACGTGTAAGGTTTTCGGAAAATAATTATGCGCTGGGTGCAGCACGCAATGATCATGTTAATGGATTACCGTTTCCAGTTTTATTTTGAAAATCGTTTTTATATATTATAATAATAAATTTAAAATATCTATAAATAATTCCTTTAAATTATTGTAATTTAATACGGAATAAGACTATTAAATTTTGCATCTATTATTGGCACGTGCATTATGTTATACGTCCCCGGTTTTGTGTGAAAAAAATATGGAGATATATGAGCAAGTATTATCAAATTAAAATATATTATTATTAGGTGCCTATTATGCGATCGCATAAATTATATATCAACATTGTAATTTATAGACTAATAATATTAAAATTAATTAGCGGACGTCTAGGAAGTTTTTAATTTATTCGTAAAAGTAAATAATTCCCCAGATTGTTTTTCCTAAAATAACGTTACACTTCATACATAATTCATGTCATTGATTAAATACTTTGGTTATTATTCAATGCGTTATCGCATACACTGTATACTATACATAAATGATAAAGGTACTTACGAAACTACGTTTCCATGGAAAAACTACACAACTCGTATACAGCGAATATACTCGTATTTGACGATCCGATTACATAATGCTGGGGGGAGAGGTATTTTGCCGTGCACAATCCGAAATACTTCTCAACAGGTGGTAGGTAAATAAACAGAAAACTTAATTTTTTTATTTTTGCCGCCGACTACTTTCTAGTTGGGGAAGGGATGTAACATTCCCCTCTAATATCACCCCGGCTCGTATATAGACTATACATACAGGTTATAGTTGGTACTTAATACTTATTACAGGGTGGGCCATAAAGATTTGGGAGTTTGTTAAACTTATTATCGACTATAATACAAATAGTATTTACAAGTTTTTCAAGTTAACACCCGGGAAATCATCTTTATATACCATCCAGGTTTACAACCATTACGCCACAAATACTTTTCAAATTTGAACATGAATTTTGTGATAACCTAACCGAGTATCAATCGTGATATTAATTTTTTACATAAATACCGTATTTTTGAATGCAAGTTTCCAAAAAATTTCCAAACACCTGACCAATTGGCACCATTTTGCTCGCTTCCCCCGCATTCCGTTAAGATTTTCACAAAATTGAGGTTCAGATTTGAAGTGTTCGGGACGTGATGTTATGATATTATTATTATTATACGCACCTGGATTATGTTATTTTTATGTATCCCAGACATTTCCTTTTATGTCAATAAAATTTTTTAAATACTATTTATATTATATGAAAATTTTCAAATTCGCAAATCTTAATGACCCACGCCCTGTATGAAGTTAAAAACACCAAAAAAACGGTCTGCAGCTGCAATAGCTAGTGTGAAAGCAATGGAAATCGTTTCTTTCGATAAACCGATTTTGGGCGATATTTTCCGATTTATTAGAATTTTTCGTTTTTTTCGGTAGCATTCTTTTACATTTAAGAAAACTGCTGAGAAAATCGATTTATAATATAATACATTTCCCAAAAATTTTCGCCCCGCAAAATCGTACCCAAAAACGCGTATGTGCATAAAATAAACAAATTACATTTTAACAATTGGTCATAAAGTTTTGATATTTTAATCATGTTGGTATAAGTAAATATTTGGTGTAAATGTCAAGTTTCTGGAGTAATGATTTTTCAATTCATAACAATTTTCGGTCGTTTTCCACACTATATGCAATATGCATGTGTCTATCACCATATAGGTATATACTCGTATACCTGTATATAAATAAATTAAATAATATTACCTACATAAAAGGTTATAGGTTTCGATTAATATTTTAAACGTTAACTCTTTTTTTCAAAAAAAAAAAAAGAGTTAACTCTTTTTAAATTAAAATCTCACAAAAAATTTCATATAAGAAATTTAGAATATAGGTAACCACCCATAATATTATTTTATTTAGTAGATACAAGTTTAATTTGTTTTTTCAAGTTTTCGTATATTATGAAGATGTGAAAAAACCAATTTCTGTAATGTAAACATCTGGTAAATACTAAATGCCGCATTTTCAGTGTAAAAACGGGAAAAAAATTCCTGAAAGCCCATTCATTTATAGCAAGAGCGTGCACATGGGCATTACATTACATTGTTTTCAGTATCACAAATATATATTGTCGCCTGTCGACTTTGTTATCACTAAAATGTTTTAATTTATTATTCATAACTATATTTACCAATTATCACTATTAAAGTTAAATCAATTAGCATCACGTAGAAACAAATTATAATTGAAATTTTTAAATGAATGTCCATCGAACGAATAGTAAAAAATATACAAATATACTGATAAGTAATAATGATACAATAACAATAATATTATAATTTAAAATTATATATGAAAAAAGTTAGCAAAGCCCACTAGAACAATAATCTAAAAATATAAAACAAAGCGAATAAAATATCCATCTACCAAACACGTATTGGTTTGGAAAAAATGTAGATATTATATCTATCCATTAACCAGTAATTAATGTTTAATTCTAAAATTAAGATCCTAATATCCGTTGTTCGAAAAAAAGGACAACTTTGATATACTTATCCAATATATTATATTGTTGTTTTAATACATTTTATAGAAATACCTACCATGAAAAGTAACAAAAAAATAAACATATTACTAATATAACATTTGACGAGATGACCGAGTAGTATCCATTGCCGCAGCCAGTTTGATTGAACACCAGAGCTAATAAACGTTTATATAAATCCCCGTATAAAACTATATTATATCGTGTCAAGGGTATAAAAGAAAACTGTTGAAATTAGTTATATACCCTATTCAGTAGAGAATTGTATTCTATTGTTATTTCAACGGTAATAAGTAATAATAATAATAACCTATATGATATACCTTGCAAAATTATAATTTAACAAAAAATTCAATATTTCATAAGTCCCTGAATTCTCTACCTACTTTTTTTTTTTTTCAAGATTATATTGTACAATAAGTCTAATATTCTCATAGATACATTATACATTTATTTCCCATCAAATAATTTAAAAGATCGTGTGGTTTCTAAATAGTTTTTAAACTTTTTTTTATGATTAGGATGCATACTCTTACATAATAATGTGTCTTATATTTAGTAAGTACTCAAAATTATTGCAATAAAACAAAAACAAAAATATTAAAAAAGAAAAAAAAACTGATACCTGTAATAAATTACACATTATATATTATTTAAACTTAAAATATAATTATGGAGGACGACTACCTGCAGATTCAAATTTTATATACAATTTTCGATATTTTCAGGTACGAAACATCAATATATTATATTATAGTCTGTATAAGCTGTAGTGGGCAATACCTAATTAGCGATTACCCAATCGATAGATTTGGACGGTTTTATTTAACAATACCACAGAATCATAAAAACAGATGTTTCTATCCTATACTATTAAAAATAAATGTTGTATTATTTAGAAAAAAAAAAAAAATCATATATATATTTATAAAAAGAAGTGTACCTACCCATCAAACCACAAATTGTTAAAATGGAGTATATTTTTTTACCGATATTGAGGTAGAGGATAAAAGAAGCGAGTTGAAAAAAATTTTCCGCATTATGGAAAATTCGTGCCCGTCAATATTGATTTCAGAATTTCATGTTTTGGATATATATTTACGGTATATTATTATTGTCTTACCGCTTATGTGTAAATGTACGGCGTAATTGAAGTTTATTTCGTTAACTTCGTTGTCCTCGGTACAGCAACATATCACTCGCTTACAAGTCTTGTACGCACTACGTATCTTTTTATGGCACCATGTTAATATAGTCATCCCATTCAAATCGTTGTGAAAAACGCAAAGCAAACATTCCAAAACGATTTTTTACAAACAAATTTAATCGTCTTAACGACGAAAAAAGCACACCGCTGCAGGCAGGAAAAAATGCAAGACGATAAAATCGTTTTTTTTTTCTTTCTATATTATATTATTTATATTGATTTTTTCCCCTAGTTTTGGTATTTTCGTTTATGTTTAGTCACGGTGAGCAATGGACACGAGACGCGAGTGGATGTGACGCACGAAGATAGGCATATATTATTATAATATGGTTATCGATGGAGATTTGAACGGTCGCATATATGAAAAATGGTGGTCAAATAGAACGTCAAAATTGGAGAGAGCGGAAGAAAGAAAACGAGCATAAAGTCTGGCAATGATTTCATTCACGTTATTTTTTCTGCAATACCGATGAGAGGAAGGGAGAAATCGAATTTAATATATTCGCATTGGCACACAAAATATGCCGAACAACGTTTTAATAGGAAATATTAATAATATAGCGTAGTAGGCAAAATTATCATTTTTATTAATCTAAAAATAGTATTAATAAGTCATTAATCTGTGCAAATTGTAAGGATACATCACATTTGCATAAAAATGAACGATGGAAATAAAATATTTAAGATGAAAAAGTGTCTAAAAAAAAAAAAAACAAAAAAAAAAATCATGATAAACATTTTGAACATTATGTCATTTTTTTATTATTATTAAGTTTTACAAAAAAAGTTCAATACTAACCCCAATATAATGAATAAGATATTAATATATGTTATTTATATCGATTAGAAAAACGACATTGTGTTGATCGATACCAATTGTTGTTATGATGATAAATTAGTATTTATATAAATACTATAAGTAGTAAATTAAAACTATAAAATAAATTATAACTTCAATAATTTTCTCACTTACCTATTATAGAGAAAATAAACGCCTTTGCCGTTATTCGCTATGAACAATTTGGATACTCTTTTTCTATACTCGTCTGTTAAATTGTCGAATACTTATCTTGTATTTTGATTAATATTCATGATTTACATATTACGAGCATGACTTTTACTTTATTCAGTGTTTCACTATTAACTTTGGTCAATCCGAATGAAAGATTGCATACAGAAATATAAATAAATAGATACTAGATTAACTTGAAGATTTAAATTATTTCTATCAGACTGATGTAATAAATATATAAATATTTTGTACCTATATAGAAATATTTTTAAGGTTGAATGACCCGAACAATTTACATTTATTCTTTTAGCTTTTAATAAACATTGAAGCATTCAAAAACTCATTTCATATTACGGTTCATTAAATAATAATAATCAGTTTCTAACATAAATAGATACATAAAATATATTGCACGTTTATGATATAAATATTTTAATTTTATAAAGAAAAAAAAATACTACAATTCATCATTAAAAACATATACTTATGAATATATTTATACAGGTATATTTCATAATTATGATTTATACTAGCAAATAATTATTGATATAGTACAGCTCCTACGTACAACAGAAATAATGAATAATAATTATTACAACGAAAATAATAAGTAGTATATAAGATTACAATGAATGAATTAATAGTAGTATGTTATAAAGCAAAACACGGTGAAGAATACAGCTATTAATTAAAATATGAAAATTAAAAGTAGCAAAAAGAAAAATATTAAAATAAAAAGAGGTAGTCACGAGGAATTACGATTATAAAAACATCGTGCCAATAAGCTATTGCCATAGTACTTTTAAACAAATTGATTAAAATTAATGAAAACAATAAATAAAAATAAATTACTGAATACATAAGTCTTTTGCGTGTATACATGTTGTACACTTACATTTATACCCAACAAACTTTAATAGGTGTCGAAGCGTTTGTACTTCCAGTCGTGTGGTAATTGAATGATTGATTAATAGGTGCACTGGATATAGAACTCCACCTTCTGGAAATCTTATCAACTGGTAAATGCCCAGTTGGTGGTGGTAATCCTAATTCAGGGTATGTAGGGGAATGATTGGTATCATGTGAACTGATTGATGAGAAACCACTTTCATCTTCTATGGTGTTGTTTTTTTGCTTAGCTTCCTTTTTGAAAAAGTCTGATACTTTAATCGATGTTTCACTATGGTTTGAACTACTACTAGACACTTCTAAACATTTCACACCATTACACACGGCTGGCAAAGAATCACAACTGCAAAACTGTTGAACAACAAATTGTAGTTATTTGAAATTAAAACGAGATGAAATTCAAATGAAGCACTTACTGAGGAGCTACTGTTCTTTTCAAACAAAGTGCTATAGCACGGTGTTAAGTGTTGGACTAGATCTGGTTCTTTGGTATGGGTTAATGACTGAACAGTTCGATACAATCTATATGCCTCTTGAGAGAGTTTTTCTGTATATTCTTCTCTGTTACTCTTTAACGACAGCCTCCTACACAGATTTGCAAACGAATAATGTATAGAACGCAAACCTAATTAACAAGGCCTTTTATGAGGGGGGGGGGAATTCAACCAATATCCTACGATTTTTTTTTTATTGTTTTAATACAGTACATATGCCCATTTTATAGTAAAATTGGAATTTACCGTTTGGAACCCAAACAAACAATCCCAGCTACGGCCTTAATTATTATCTAAAAGTTTAAAAACCATTGAAGAAATACTTAATAATATTAGTTTACCTATTCTTAATGGGCAGATTAGGTTTGTCGTGAGTAGAGTTCAAAGATGTGTAGGCTTTCTCCAAGAATTTAGACACTTGTTCTAATACTGCTTTATACATTTGATTACTCGCATCCACCTAAACAACAAATGCAAAAATATTTGTGAGAACACACTGTACACAAAAGCAGTGTTATTCGTGTGAAGACGTCTTATATAAAACACACGCGATTATGGTGAAAATTATGTATATAAATATAAATAATCACACCTGTTTTAGTTGCCACTGAAGAGTGTCTACTTGGGATTTTGCCAATGTCAACTCAATACAAGGCGCTTGGTTGTTGGCATCTTTCCGCACGAGTTTCTCGTGTTTGGCACTCAAATCGTCATAAAGCTGGAAAGAAGGAAACGTCAAATGGTTAATTATCATTAATCAACATGAAAAAACACTATAAAGTACCAGTAATAATTGTTTTCGAGGGGCGATTATACACAGCGGGACGACGAATTATTTTAATTTTTTTGTTTTGTTTTTATTTTATACGTACATAAAAAAAAAAAAAGGACAAAATCATCGGGCAGTCACGGTTGATAAACCATGTGTGAATCCTGTACCCGTCCTAAAACCCGAGTTTTTACTACTCATGTGCATACATACACATAATGTTACTCAATTTTCAAAACGCAAAATATACGCGCGCAAGCACATTCATGTGGCGATTGCTTTAAAAATGTAAAAATTAAGGATACTGGATGTAAATACCGAAATGGTTTAAGTACGAATAATCTTGACCTAATCTAATGCACGATGATCTATAATATGATAGTGGCGATAACTTTCTCTCGAAAATATTAATATAATATTAGCATTTAAATTAAAACGTGGACGTTAAAAACATTACAATATTATCATTTATCAAATATTGCAATTCGTGTAATGCACTCGTGTTACCTACCGCAAGATATAGTTTACGCAAACGTCCGTAATGAAACGGTCGGCAGTTATATAATGTTTACGGATTACTTTCGGAGGTATATAATATTACGATTCTAGAATTAAACACGGATTAATTACCTATACCTAGGTAGTTACAAAAAGGTTATGTTTTAACATTTTTTTTTTTTTTCAATAAATTAAGTCGGATAAATATATTATAGATTATATGGCCTTCGTGTGTCGGGCGAATCATTCGATCGATTACAATATAATAAAATGGCCATTTGAAGTACTTGTTATAAAATATGAATATATTATTATATTATAGTCGGACGACTCCGCCACCACCATTAATAATAATAATAATAATAAAAAAAAAAAAACATTGACGTTACAACAAACAGGCGTAAAAAAAACCACAAAGGATTTGACAAAGGATAATGAATCAGAATAATATATGGTTCGCCGTGTACCGAGGCATGCACTATTACGAAATAACAATGGCCAACAAACATTTAAAGGAGTAGGTACTATATGCTCATTGCTTCGGCTGTTTTATGTATAGCTGGTGGTAATTATACACTATAATATATGCACGAACATGAAATCTGAGACGGACCGACACGACGAGTGTGTATAAGTAACGAAACCACGTAAGTCGGGCAATAATTGATCGAATTCTGGAGAGAAAGTAATAATAATAGCTACATATAGTAAGGATCGACGAAAATAATAATTTAAATAACAGTAATATAGTAATAAAAATACATATAATAACCGTCATAATATTATCACAAATGGGAAATTATTAATATAAGCATATATATATTATATATTTTTTAAACTAAAAATGTTTTTTTCGTTTTAAATATGTACAATGTATTATATATATATATACACGCTTGTACTTTTGAAGCAGAAATATCGATCAAATTTTTATTCCGCAATAATAATAATAATAATAATAATAATAATGACAACATCAAAAAAGTAGGCTATATTTTATAACAATTGACAAAGAGCCAATAATATTCAGTGAAAGTATTTCTTTAGAAAAGTTATTTTTCTCACTAATGTACTATTATTATTATCAGCTGATTATTATTATTAATTTTTAACAATCTCACTCTCGGCCATGTTGTCGATCATAATAATATACGGATCTGATGCAACAGACCTTGCCATTGAGTACAATGAAGAATTTTATTAGGAGTACAGTTTTAGTGACAAATAATACTTCTAAAGCATAGGTATACTACTCAAGACATCATTTAATTCGCCCGAGCAATTCCCATAACATACATTTTTTTTTTTTTTTAGTTTAATGCAATCGCTTAAAATAATATTGTGGAAGGTTAAAAATCGAATTTTATACACTGATATTGTTCGAGGTTTTTTTTTTTTTGTTTCGTTTATATGAAATTATTCACCACTAAAGCAAATACTGTGAAATTGTATACGCTGCAAAAAACCTCGAGATTACACAATGTGCTACCTCTTATCAAGTTATTTTATTGTATTCAAACGACGCCGGAAAATTGCTATTGAATCAACACTTTTTATATTTCTTAATACTTAAATGAATAATAACGGATAGGTAACGTTAATATTTTCTTGGCACAATATTGGAAAGTCAATGATTTCACAGATGATTATTTTTTACATACAGAAATAGGTAGCATATATATATATAAAAAAAAAAACCATCAGCTGTTTCGAGTAATTTTCAAATAATTTAGTTTGTGTTCGTAGATCTAGGCATATAAAAAAACGAACTCAATTACCTATTAACCAGAGCCATGCTACTACGGGGAGGGAGGAATAGGGCAAGCGCCTAGGGCGGCAAAAAACAAATGATTAAATGTTTATGCTTTGTAAGTATTAATCGGATTCATTCTGCAAATGTTTCTAATTTTTTTTTAAACTTGTGCAAGATAAAAATTGGTTTTTAGGTATTTATATTATAGGCATAGCGACTATTCGAGACTAAATTTGTTACGTCTAAAATAATATTTAATTAATCTAGAATGTATATAGAAACAAATATAAGTACTTACTTTTTGCAGATTTGCGTATTCTTTCTTGATAAATGCTAACGATTCTTTATTTTCGGCGTTTGATTCAAATCTTTGCGAATTTCTTCTATTGGCCTGAAAATCATAATGTTATTTATATCCTATTTCTAAGTCAATTAATTATATTTATCGTAATTATGTGTATAACATTGTAATCAATATTTCCGATTTGAATACTCCCGGCAGGGAAACATAAATTATAAGTACATATATTTAAACATAAAAAGTATATTTTGTAATATGTAAAACATGATACAGACAGTCCATTCATCAACAGATTGAAAATATCAGATTACCCGTGGACAACAAAACTTAAAATTATCGCCTGAACTGCAGTATACCGTCAGAGTACCAGTTATCAATTTTTATGGAGAAAGTTATTAAAATTATTACGAAAGAATTTTAATAATAATAATATATTCAGATACACGATCATTGATCAATGGGGTAAAGACGATTTGAGTATTAACAATTTGTTCCGACTGACGTAACATTCACACGTTTCATCAAATATTCATTATTTTTTGTAATATATGTTTTCGAGTTCCATCCACTGATAATAACACAACGTGAACATGTGAAATTAGCGTAGAAATGAATACACGGACACAGCAGCTGTTAAGGCGAGAGGACGCGTCAGTAATTTCTGCGGGCTAAACACGTTAAAACAATAAAAAAAGAGCCACGATGATTTTATGGTCTAATTAATCATCGCTTAAATTAAACGGGAACGAAAGTTGTATTTAACAAATGTATATGGAAATTAAAAAAGAAAACAACCATCTATATCAAACAGTATTCGATATCTGCAACAAATCCATTTATATTTATAAAATAATATAAAAGGGTAAACAATTAAGTTACACTACACCCACAAATTTTTCATTTTTATCAACTTTCAAACATGTTAGAAATACGAAACTAATTATAGCTAACTATATTATCTAGCGATTTTTGAGATGTGCATTTTTACACGTTTTACGAGCTGTTAAGATATAGGTAGATATTTTTAAATTTTTTCAACAGCTTATAAAACGTGAAAAAATACATATATCAAAAATCGGTTTCATCAGTCGCTAGATAATTTTGTTCTTTATAATTTATATTTTATTTCATCTTTTTACAATATTCTCAAATTGATAAAAATGAAAAATGCGTAAACATGTTTATTAACAAATATCGTAATTATACGACAATTAAAAATGGTAGGTACTTGACACAGGTCCATTTTTAAATTACTTTTAAAATATATTTTAAAGATTTTTAATTTGATCGATTTTTATTTTTCTTAAAATTTAATAAAAAATTGTCTAACAAAAACCATTAAATACGGGCGTGTGGCGTCCTCTTATAAAAAAATGAACGATTGTCAGTCGATTCACCGTTAGTCGTTAATAATTGTCGATTATTAAACATATATTCCTACTCATTAGGTACTTAATTGAAATTAATTCGAAGTATATTGACAGTTTCTCAGCTAGTGATAAATATGAACAAGGCCATAAAAAAGTACAAAATATAAAACCAAATATTCATCGAAAAATTAATTTTATAATTAATTTTTTATTCATTGTGAATTAAAATAATTCACGATTAAACAGTATACAATAATCTTTAAAATATATATAATAATATGTGTAGACCTCCAATACATCGTGATGATTATATTATCTTTACTTATACCTATTTCTTTATTTATTACTCAACTCGATAAATTACACATTCACCTACACTACATTTTACTAGGTAATTATTATCTGTAAAAATATATTTTTGACAAGAGAATCTTGAAGAATTATTACACACGTGTTCGTGAGAACGAGATAACCTCAACGAATACGAAACACATCATATAAACCCAACAATAATATCATACTTTATAGTTCACATTATTTCTGACTCATCGTGTCTGTAGGGTCATTAACTACTTAAACCCCAATACCACAAGTTCATTTTTCTAAATATAATTTATTTCTCGCTACAAATTTCTCATGGAATAATTTGACTACGATCATTGTAAATATATATAATGTATATTATGTAACTATAATATAGAATAGTAATATTATAATGTGGATAACCGGAAACTGCATATTGTATGGCGGTAAAACTGTAATAACAACGGGTTATCAGATATGAGCGATTACTGATAAATTAAAAAGATTGTCCCTTGTGTTTAGGATTTACCATGTAAATACATATTATATACAATATACATATTACGTACAAAATAGTAAATTACTTTAGTTTATCGTTATCAAATAGAATACCATACACACGACTTTTGAAGAAATCCAAATCCAAGTTCATCTATAACCTATACTGCGAAAACAACTTACCTATACTCCAGAAAAAAGATAATGTGCCTAATAATATTTTTAAACATAGGACACAGGAGGTAGTATACTACAATATTAGGGGTATTGTAAAATTGTAATTAAATAATTTTTATAAACCTACAAATTTTTCAATGCGAAACTCTGCCTGACAGCGATTTAGTTTTTATGGAAATATTACATTATCTACGGCGAGACCGGGTGGCTGCACGAGCGGTTGCTACAGGAGCAATTCCTGACGGGCGTTTTGCCGAGTGTGCGTGGTGCAGGCAAAATGCAGTTTCTAAAAACTTTAAATCGTTGCCAAGTAGAAGGTTATGGAACGAAAAAGTTTTTTTTTTAAATATCTACGTGATATCATAGCAATAAATAAAAAAATCAACCTTCTCGTTTGATTTTTCGAAAGTTAACCTTTAAAAGTGCGTTTATAACTATACATTTTTCAAATGCTTTAAATTTATTTCATACTTTGAATATACATATTATATACTATTTAATCTATTACCTATCGAAATGACGGTGTTAAAAAAACAACGTTTGTTCCGTTAAATTAGCCGAAAAATTATATTTGAATACAAACGATTCACTAGATGGCAACAAACACCACTAAGGCTGTCTTGACAATTTTCGATTATAAATCATAAAAAAAATGTTTTACCAATATCAATGTCGTCTAAACTTTAAATCATACTATTCATAAACAAATTTTACATTACTATTTATAGCTCCCACTGATTTAATATATTAAGAGTATGTATATTATAGCCGACGGCCGTATTGGTATTATTTATAACTTGTAATAATAATATTATTATAACTTGGTAATAATATATTACATTCGCGTTTTATCTACTATATGTTTTACGATCGAAAATTCAACAAGTTGGTCATAGCTCTTGGGTGTATTCTGTCTAGATATATTATACTGCCAATAAATAATCTTTTCAATGTACTCATTAGTTATTTGCACGTTACCAGCTAGGCAACATAATTTATTTCACTATTTTCTTGATAATGAATAACTTAAAATATAATCACTATTATATCATTGGCTTTATTGAGTACCTATTGAATAATATAATATTATTAAGAGTATCCAAACCAACACAAAACTAAAAACAGTACCAATGTTATTATAGTTATTATATATTATAGGTAGTATCCATAACGAATATAAAATAATATTAGGTACTTATTAGAGGCGGGTCGAACAGTTTGAATTTCGAAAAATCGAGTCGAACCGAATGGAACTATTTTCGAGCTATTTTAAAATATATACCTATAATAAAAAGATTGATGACTTTTTTTTTTTTGCTTATTTACGTTTTTAAGGAACTATTTTGTTGTAAAAGTAAATAATTCTTTTATTTCGAAATTTGGTTTTGACAAATTAAAGTTAGGTTCAGCACCTACATTTTGGGTTCGACACACCTCTAGTATTTATCAATAGCATTATATTGTGTGATTATTATTATAACTATCAGTGGCGTAGGAACTATTTTTCACTTGGCCCCCACAAACATTTAAGGCTAATATACAATTTTTTACTATGTAATACATAAAAACTCTCACTAATATTATAGTATAATAAGTACCTGTAAAAAATGTCTAAGAAAGTGTGAAACCAGTTAAACATAAAAATATATGTGAAAAGTATAATAATTCATATAGTTTTTTTTCTTTATAAGTTTATAATAGGACATATATTATTATATTATGAGGCATGTATATCATTTACTAAAAAATGTTGTGATAACATATTTACAAAGTTAATAATTTTAATAAAAAGGAATAACTACAAACAAAAATCCATGTCGGTACCTACTTGATGACTGACACCTGTACAATTAATAACTAATCTTGATGGTACCTAGTACATCCACATCTTTGGAACCACATAATATCATTAATGCAATATAAATTTATTTAGGTAATACTTTAATGGAATAAATTATTTAATATAATAAGTCTTATTTGTTTGATAAATAGTACATATCAAAGTATTATACTTAAACAATATTTTTAATATTTATCAATATATATTATATATATATATATATATATTTTAAATAAAATAAAAATAAATTAAGTAGGTACCTATAAAATAAAAATAAGTAATGCACTTTTTCACATTTTCGCTGGAAGTAAACAAAGTTCACGACTGACTGAAATGAGGCAATTAAAAACTCGTACATGTATATTTATTTTTAGATTTTGAAAAAAAATGCACTATAATTTTTCTATCCCATTATATGGGTTACCTAATTATTATTATTTTATTATCCTATAAGACTGAATGATTTATAGAATTATTTTGAGATAACACTTTTGGTTCTTATTAAATATTAATATTATATCTATTATTATAAAGAGTGCTAAAGTAGGTGGAAAATATGAATACAGTACGATATAAAAAATTTATAATTCAAATATATATTATACCAGAATAATAATAATTGATAAATCACAAAAATGTAACCTTTGAGTATTATTTATTATTTTATATGCTACAAATTAATTATGCATGTTTACATTGATAATGATTGTTTATTTTATCCGAGAGGGCAAAAGTATATCTTTTTTATACCTGGGGGGCAACTACCCCCTCCCCTCTGCTCCTCGTTTTCCTACGCCACTGGTAACTCCATATAATTATATAATCTAATATAATAATATATAGTTATTGTTAGATTAAAAATAACGAACGAACTCATAGTACATAACAAATCTAAAAACGATAGGTGTTATCTTTAAATTAATTATCGAAATAATTCGCAGTACTTATATAATATTATGAATGCAAATTGTAAAATATACGCAGCTACTTTTTATCATCTATAAAGTCGAGTTTTGAACTATAATATATCATGTATTTAATGTACTAAATAAATGTCCCGATAAATATATTAAAATCATTTTTGGTGAGAATAAATTACACCACACTCATTGAATTCAAATAAAATAAAACCAGAATACACAAAAATGTACTTTTATTATAATACGAGTATGTACATTTTGTTATAAGCGAAAATATGAATGATGAGAATATTTACTGTGCTTGAGCGTTGAGTTTTTTCAATGTATTTATTTATAAGTCTAAAATCCATGATTGAAAATTGTGAAATTTTAAACTTGTTTATTTTGTAAAGAGACAACTATTTTTAAATTCCAATGCCTAATTAAACATATCTTTTTAAAATTAAAATTTCGAAAAATACATTTGGTAATGGGTAAATTTACTCTAATATTAGAAATGCCGAAGTTGTGATAAAAATGATTATTACCTAATTAATAAAAACAAATTTCGGATTTCGTCAATTGGTTAGACGGAGATAGCAAATGCACGAGCGGATCACGGCAGCTAATTCCATGGCCCTCGCACCGCATGCGCATGCGTCAACTTATCATTCCGCTCACGCACAATGATAAGATAATATATTTTAAATTGATAACGAGTTACTCACTATTGATATCACGAATCACGATCGCACTCATTTCGACTATGACACTATAACAGGCAACAGTGATTGAATACCTATTCTATTTTAATATTATTGTGAAAACGAGTAAAAATTGTAAAAAATGTCTGATGTATTTGCTACAGAAATGAAATACAATTTATGCAGTAATTCATTTAATAAAATAGGAAATCTGAATCGTCATTACAAAAATGTACACTGTTTAGAAAAAAAAGATGAAAAAACTTGTTCATAGTATATAATATTTATATATATACAAAAATAATACACTTATTGCATATATGTAGGTATTTAAACTAGGTATGTTTAATGTCATCTTCAGTAAGTGTATTATTTTTGTGATTTTGAAATTATAATATATAGTATAAATAGTCACAAGTACTCTAGTATATTTTAAATATAATACTTTATTTGTTTAATTTTTAAGCTGTAATGAGAAATTTCTTGACCAAAAATCTGTAAACAAATAAATTAGAGAATTTCAAGAAGGCAAATACTATAGATTAGATGAAGGTGAAGACAACAATATTTTTAAAAAAGATTATTATTATCAATTATCATTTAAAATATATTATCTTATTATTGTGCGTGAGCGGAATGATATGGTTGACGCATGCGCATGCGGTGCGAGGAGCCATGGAATTAGCTGCCGTGATCCGCTCGTCTATTCCATTGCTGCTATGTCGCGTAGGACGTGTTTTTCGTGATTAGTATTTCATACTATCATATACACGTATATGAAATATATACTATATTTTGTATTTTAATCAAATAATACAAAAAGCCAAATGATGATGAAAATTGCATTGGGTTAGGAGGAACGCACCTACTTAGTTAAAATATTGAGGACGCAATTCACCTACTAGGAAATAATATAACCGTGCAATAACCTCAGACAGCTCCATTTTTTTTTTTTTTTTTTTTTTTTGGGCGAAATTCAGTTTTTGATCATTTCTGAATTCTGATGGAGAAAATTTGTTTGGAGATGTTTGGCTTATTGTTTTCCGGAGCTATCTGGCAGCGGCAGCCTGGCGAAACGGCGATTGCCCACTGGGCCCTCAGATAATTGGGCTTTCTTGATATTGAGCTATTTATTATTATTAATTTTGTTTTCTTCTCAAATCAGAAAATAATTTTAGATTTTAAAATAGGTACATTATAATTTAATATCAATTATATAGTGGGTTGCTGCTTAAAAGTTAAAACGGTAAATTATAGGTAATATTAGTTTAAATGCAATAAAAAGGAAAATAAAATAAATACGAGATTATATTATAGCTTTAAAATGAAAAATATTCAAATATATATATATAAATAATAAAATAATAGTAAATATTAAATAAATAATAATATATAATAAAGGTATTATAGGTATATAGGCGTTTAATGTTTATTAAAACCGGGCACTATAAATTGATCACGAAACTCGGAAAATAAAAAATTAACTTATTGTAATTAATTACTAGAGCTTAAACAATAAAATAACTATATTATTAATAATAATAATAATAATTTCATATTTCATCAAATGTACTTTTAAAAATTAATTTTCTTAATATTTTTAATCACAATTATTTTAATGTATTTCTAATCTGTAGAAAACAATGTAGAAATAATTCAAGAATAACTTTGTATTAACGTTTTATGATTACGTTTTTTAATAAAAGAAAAAAGGTAGTTAGATGATTTTTGGTATTATTTTATCATTCACCCAATATTTTTATAATAATTTTTTGTGTTTCCTGGATAATATTGAAAATGAAGCTGTCTGGTTATTACGTGGAACTTTTCAATTCACCGCATACCTATTAACGTTTTTTTTTTTCTAGGCAAACCCGTTTAAAATAGTTAATACGTTTATGTTATGGCGTATTCAATATTGCTAATTTGTCATTGTAAAATAATTCCAATGTTTTTGGTACGAAAATATTGACTGTCATTATTAATATTGTTCAAGGCTTATTCAATAACTCGTAAAGTGCTTTTTCAAAAGAATTATTATAAAATATGAATACGATAGGAATATAATGCGAGTGTACTATATTCCCGATTTCTATTATACGTATTTTTTAGTTAATTTGTTTTTTATAAATAATTAATTTTATTTATAACTTTTTACACGCGGAAGTCAAACAATAAAATGTAATCCCTGCAAGTATAACATTAATAGCACATAATGTTACAAATTGTATATTAAAGCTGATTAAGTATGAGTTAAAATTGCGGTATTTTACTGCGTTTATATGCAGTTGTTAAGGAGATTTCAAGCGGCGATTGTCTGTCTCTCTCTATCACACACGTAACAATACGGTAATTTAGACCATTTCTATGTCCAACGATATACCTAGTGCGATGCGATAAGAATTCTAAAAACTGATCTGAATTTTTCGTAGTCTACTTCAGATCGACTTTCCCACATTTTTGATTTTGTCTCCCTAGTCCCCCTAAAATTAAATTAGTATATATTCAAACATCTAAAATTTTACATTTTCAATTTTTGTGAAAATCAATGAAAAAAAATTTAAAAATAGGAAAGTCGTTCTAAAGTAGATTTCATGACGAATTCAAATCAGTTTTCAAAATATTGGACAATCGGCGGCATGTTGGAAATGGGATTTAGTGTTTTTTTCAAATACGGTAGCCGTCTTTATTGACATGTGCGTGCGAGGGTACGCACCATATCATTATCATTATTATGCCAAACGTATTTACACACACTTAAACCCAAATACTACCCACACAAACACACTGCGTAATGCGAATAAATCAAATAATTGCCTATACACAACCCCTTAATTATTGACCGTTTAAAATCCCCTTAATGTGCATTCAATTACTTTCGGTTTATATTATATATTCGAAATTTGGGATTAAATATGAAACGTCATTACCGCAAAATATTTTATTTCATCTATTAATTTATTTGTATACATATTATCGTATTGTATTGTATTGTATAGAATTTAGTCATTTAAAATTCCCGCCAAAAATATTAATCCGCATTAAATCGTTTACATGCGGTTTTAATCCCGGAATAAGAGTTAATTCGATTCGAAGAATCAAATTAAATATTGAATACGCCATAGCCTAATGTGGATTAAAAACGCGTTTATATGCACCTAATTACTCCCGAATTAACTTAATGCGCATTAATAACTGCATATAAACGCGGTAAAAATTGTGAATTCTGGTATGAGTAACCACGGTAACGAATTTTAGCGAACTGACATGACGTTATAAACACACTTTTCGCGTGTATTATTATAGTATGTAAATTAATTGTAAAGTCAGTAGCCCTAATACTTGATATAGTGTGAATATTTTACTGAATTTTTTTAAATAAAATATAATATTTATAATATAATATGAAATAAATAATATTTTTGAAAAATTTGAAAATAACCATTTTGTAGAGTTAATAGTTATGTATCGATATGGAGAAAAATTTTTGTTGAATTTTGAATGAATGAGTAATTCACAATTAAAAAAATTATAGCGAAATAATGAAAATTGTACGTTTTTTACAGTTTTTAATAGCTAAAATTTTGCTGTATTTTGGAAATTATGAACTGCTTTCATTCATTCAAAATTCAACCAACATTTTTTTCGTAATATCTTCGATAAGTAACTATAAAATTTCACTATATTATAATTTGAAGATATCAAAAAAAATATTTGAAATATTTTTTTTTGTAAATCATGCAAAAACAGAGACCATACATAAGTTATATACTTTATTTAAAAAAATGCAGTAAAATATACGTACTATATCAAGAACTAGGACTATTGACTTTCCAATTAATTTACTGTATAGTACAGGTATTGTTATATATTTTTTTATTCTGTGCATAGTTTTTTAAAACTATGCACAGTTATTCAATGCATTTGTTTTACAGTCATAGTCGTGCGCAGACATTTTTCGCAGGTGGTGCATTTCTTTTTTACCATTCGGTTAACAAATAAGCAAAAAAAAAAAGGTCATTCGATAATTTTCCAGTCTTAGTACTATCCCTCCCTTCCCCCCATAAAGACCACCAACATTTTTAATTTTTTTACAATAAACTTGAAATCACAGGTGATGTATGTATATACCCTGTTTCACCTGTGTGCATGCCTATGTTTACCATTCGGTATACACTCTTTCGGGTAGAAGGAGTAAAATAAGAGTTTTCTGCGGTATAGAACTTTCTGATATAGAAAATTCATTATAATTGGTATTAGTTAGTAGAGGTTTTTTTTATTTTCCAGTAGTTTTCTTAATGTGCTCGGTTAGGTACTATTTTATACGCAAAATTCAGCTTTATGGAAAAATAACTAACATAGATTGTAAAATGAACAGATTTAATCATTATTTTTTTAATTTAAAGGGGACTTATAACTACTGGCCATATTCTATTTGGATTTATAAAATATGTTTTTCACTGTTTGCAATTATTCTTTGAAGAAAACTATCATTTTCGTTATCTAAAGCTAAAAATATACTTAAAATCCAACCTATACAATTTTATCCTCTTTCAAATAAGAAAAAAAAAAAATTAATATGCATAAATTGTATAACATGCTATTGCTTTTCCCATCATGAGGTAATTTTGGTGATGAGAATTTTATGATATGTAAATCATATGGCTATCGGCACTATTAGACGTGATTTAAATAAATTGTCTATATTTGTATTCGAGTTAATTAGTAACCGCATTCTTTTTTCTTTTTTTTTTTTATCTGCGTCGAGGGGATCGTGTCAACATTACTACCCCGAAAACACCGAGCCCTTTAAGCGTAAAGGAAAACTATCGAAAATAACGGATAATTTTAATAAATTGGAAAATAATACTTGCCTGAACTTCGCTTAGAATTGTTTTATCGAAAAATTGGAAGCGGTTTCTTTCTATAACACACGTAACATAGCAATTTAAACCATTTCTATTTCTAACGTACCGATCGATCTAGTGATGCGATAAGGGTTATAAATATTGATCTGAATTTTTCGTATGTCTACTTTAGATCGACTTACCCACATTTTTTATTTTTTTTCCCCAAGTCCGCCAAAAATTACCTAAGTTTAATATATTGGAACATTTAAAAATTTACGTGTTTAATTTATGTGAAAATGAAGGAAAAAAATTTTAAGAAGTGGAAAAGTCGTTCTAAAGTAAATTTTACGACGAATTCAAATCAGTTTTATGCATGTAGTATATAATATATAGTAGGTATATTGTATAATAATACTACAAAACTATGTTTTTACGGACTATTTTTCGTGGCGTCCTCTTAAATCGTATTTTTAAGGGCATTAAAGTCTGTGCCCTAGTAATCATGCATGGTCATTGGAAAATCAATAAAAAAAAGCGAGGTCAGTATAGGGTGTGGAAGTATTTAACTCGTCGGGTGTCAGTAGGGGTGGACACACTTCTGTTATTGGACAGGATACTCTTGGACCTTGGTGGATGTATTGAATTTGAAATCAATGATAAATGATTACATTCGATAAAACGATTCTGATCAAAGTACCTACCTATCTATATAAAAATATTTAATTATTTTCTGAAAAAATTATCTTTGTCTTTTATATAGCCAATTAAAAAAAAAAAAAATCAGTTACTATAACAACTATTTATTTATATTATTTTGTCATTTCCCCTGTATTTATAAAATACATTTTATACTACACATTATGTAGGTAATAGATATTATATAGGTACCGCCGAATAATAAGAGGTTTTTCTGTATGCTTAAGGAAATTACAGGTTAAATAAAAAAACGACCTCATTACAGTACCAACTAGAATGAATTTTCCATCAAAAAACTAACTTTGTCTCAAAACTCCTATGCGACTCTTTCTACCAGAAAAGTTGATTACAGAAGAAAAAATTGAATATAATATCATTATAAAATCTACATTAAATTCTTCACTACGCTCAGAACAATAAATAATTAATATAACGTACATGGATATCCGTGTAACTATAATAGTTTGAAAATCAACCAGAAAATAATATGTGCGTAATCAAGTATTTTACTGATTACATCCATCCACGTGGACGGATTTTTTTTAAATGTCACTGAAGCCTGCCCCAGAGCATGATAAACGTGAACAATCATTGTACAAATTTTAATTTCTCGCTGGGTCTATCATATTATTATATAATTTGCATTGTACATATAGTATATTATATACCTATTTAGATACATAAAAACCCCAGGAAAAACGAATTACGATAAGATAATAAAACCATCGGTCCAGTATACAACATCGTAATAATAATAATAATAATAATAATAGTATCTACCCATAATTATTACATGTAGAAAAAAGTCGAAAAATATTTTATAAAATTAAATGGTCTTCACTGGTATCGAACACGGTACCTATGTGTTATTAAGAGCCGTGTTATTCCAATCGACTACGACATGAAGTGAGGCACGAGAGTAAAATTGTTCATATTTAACATAGGTAGGTATAGATAGTAAATAAAAGTAAAGCCAACACGAATGCTTATTTTATTAACATTATTATCATTATTATAATTATCACGGATAATATTATTTTAGACCTTTAACGATTTTATCGATTTTCATTATCGTTTATGGAGTGAATTAAAAAGCATGGCTACACAAACACAATATTAGCTAGGTACCCCAGCTATCTAAATTGTTAAACGTAATACACGTGCACGTTTTAAAAACAGATAGGTACCTACCTCCTAATACAACGTAACGCGTGTAAACTGGTTGTGGGAAAGGGTCAAAGTTCGTGAAAAACTGCATCCCATTCCAAACAATAGGTAGGTATATATAATAAGCGTAGAATATTACCGTTGAAAATATTATATGAAAAAAAAAAAAAAAAAATTAAAAAAATAGCATACCTCGTCTGTACTTATTGCGGGTTTAGGTTGATAGACTCCGTCCATAAATCTCGCTATGGGTTCGTAAAACACCCAGTTGGGTCTAAATCTGTCTTGCGCACGGGAACCTGCCGCAGTACTGCTACGTTTCACTTTGGAGGATAATGGTCGGAAAGTGGCCAAGAGCGAGTCTTTTTTCTTTTTGAGATCTTGCACAGAGAACTGTACGCTCAATTTATTTTGAATTCTTTGCCAAGCATCGTACACAGAACTCCGATTTTTATGCGAAGGATCTTTCGGGTTCCATATGGACGGTTCTTTTTCGTACAGCGATAAAAATTCCAACGTCGTTTCGTTTGACCATTCCATTTTGATGAAAAAAAAAAAAAAAAAACAAAAAAACAAAAAACAATCGACCGGCAACCGTAGTTTCAACGGTTCTCGGGGAAATGAGTATACTGACGCGATGATACGGCGCGTCACTCGGCGAGCCTGGCACGAGACGCGCGCATACGGCTTGCGTACGTTCGGTACAGGTCGGCGTGGCTCGTGTCCGCTCGACAATAACATCGTCGTCGGCGTTGTCGGTGTCCGGCAAGCTATTTGAGATCGACTCGTGTATATAGTCGTGTAGTTTTCGCGCGGCTCGTACCCGTTGCTCGGCGAATTACATGTTCAAAATTCAAAATACGAAAATACGCAACAGTTTTATTTTGAGCACCCTCAAGTTCCATATGTCATTGTTATTTTTTTGTTTTCAGCATGTTACAGCAGCGCTTTACTAATTTAAGTAGGTATAATAAATATTAAGAGAGACTTAGCTATAATGACATATTTTGCTAATAGCTGGTACCTACCGATAGGAAATTATGTTTGATTCTTTGAATTTAAAAAAAAAAAAAAAAAACACAAGAAAATATTATAAGTAGGTGATAAAACAGGTTACATTTTTTTTTCCAAAAATGGTATTGTAAATATAATTTACGGAGCCCCCAACGACATTATAAGCGATTCATAATATTATATAGTAGCACCCCCAAATAATTTGAACTCTATATATAGTTGCGCCACCTACGCTACTTAAAAACAGTATAAAGTGGGTACTTTACCGGATCTAAAATATAAATTTAAGAATTAAAATTAATCCAATGATATAATTTACAATATCTATGCTAAAATCAGACATTGCAATGAACTAGTTCAAAATGAATTCATTCAAACGAACTAAGTTTTAAAAATGCACGAACGAAGGAAAAAATTGTAGATTTTTGTTCGAATGCCCTTTTTTTTTTTAAATTTAGTTCAAATTTTCAACGAACTTAAACATAATCTTGGTAGTTCGTTTTGCTTAAAAAGTTGAAAAATATTTAACATAATTACCAAACAGTTGTTATATTATATTGTTATATAGCAATGATTTTTTTCGCAGAATTTTTACAAATTTTTCATCTTTTTTATGAACTATTGTTATAGTTATTTTTTTCAACTAATTAAATTATTTTGAACTAGTTCATGAATGAGTTCATATTTAAAATTAATTTTCCGAGGTCTGGCTAAAATGATGTACCTATATATATATATATAGTAAGAATATTAATTATTATATTTTACTTTATACCTAGTACGACTGTTGTATTGGTACTTATATCGTACCTACTTATATCGTGTCTACCCGTCTTCCCTGTTATTCAGCTGATTTTTTTTTTTCTCATATATTTGCCATTCAAAATGACTAAATATTTGCAGCTGCATCGCAATAGCAGCAATTATTATTTGTGTCTAACACACAGCGCGGAACACACTATTTGCCCTCCCATCATCCTTATCATCGTATGTAAGTATAAAGGTCAATTAAAAAAAGTCGTTTAGATAATACAGATATGGTGCGGGAAGTTGGTAGGTACCTATATATTATTATGTCTTCGGTAGTTCGGTTTTAGGCATGATTTAAGATAATAATATTATCTTAAAACGTGGTTTTAGGACAGGATAACGTATTGATATTATTTTAAATTCGATAGCAAAGATAAATCATTCATTGCATTCAAAAAAAACGATGATTCTGAGCGACATTCGCCGTGATGTTATTAACTTTTGTAGACTTTATTTAGTGGCTTGTGTTTATCACGGTGACGAACAAATTTACGATTTTTCCGGGAGGCAAATCGTGTACGGTCGGGAGGCCATTCGTATGAAAATTATCCGTCTATTTAACATCGAAAACCAACTACTGCAGTGTGTCTCCGCACACAGCACGTCTGGTCATTTTTTTTCATCGAACAGTGAACAATGCTTGCCAAGCCACGCGCCGTGGGAACGGGTCTGACTAATGAAGAAAATATTATTAGGTCACGTGATCGTGACGTGACGATGGCCGAGTGGCGAGTACGCGGTCAAGTTGTGTGTGGAAACACCACAATAATTACAAAATAAAAAAATCAACACAAACATTCATTTGACCACCGAAAACCGGTGATAAAAACTAAAAACAATCGTGTTCGAAATTTAAATATTCGTCGATTATACACGCTGTATAGTCGTGTTTATAATATAGTGGAGCCGGCTGTAGGCTATATTATAATTATAATTTGAAAATATTTTTAGATAAATATGTTTTATATATATGTATTATAAAAATATGACAACATTTAATTAATTTTGACAGAACCATTTTTGTTTGATGATCTTTTTCGAAGATCGACTACTACAGATGTAAAATACTTACAAAAAAAAAATCTTCTGTTAAAAATTAGAAAAAGTTGACTTCGCTTTTATTTGGTGCCAATATTAAGAGGCCTCAACACCTGTGATTTTTAAGGGGTTCTGTATAGGCAATTTTTAAGAAATAATATGAAAAATAAAAATCTAACAATTTAGAAATATTGTGTACATTTTGAAAATTAATCTAAAAATA